>JAXGGA010014952.1:0-30584 GCA_038373865.1 Uloborus plumipes | reverse complement strand
TTTTGTTAATTCATAGATCTGATGTTAGGGGCCGTGTTTGCCCGATCGGTAAGGCGTCGGACTCATGGCCGGAGGGTTCCGGGTTCGATCCCGGCCGATCAAAGATCCACCGTCGTTACTAATAGTGGCTGGGAGACGTCAAAAAAAGAATCGTGGTCACAAAGTCCTCCAAGTGAAACGATACCTCTGGGGGTACTAGACCAGGGGTTTGCTCGACCCTTGATCTGGTTCAAAAGAAGAGAGTGCTCTTCAGGGTCCCATCAAGTTTAAACCACAAGTTGGGGTAGATGCGGGGGACCCTGGAGTATGTAAAGATATGATGTTTTAACTTCATGGTCGTATCCTTGAGTTTTGGTTTTGCCACTGCACCCTCTTCTTTGGAGACAGCATTGCAGACAATTGTTTATACGAAATGCAAAAGGTAATAATTTATGCTTCTTTCCCCCAAACAGCACGACTGGAACATGGCAAGCTTCCTGATTTCCCTGTTTCGCTTCAACGGCCTCATCCCTCCCCCCGCGGCCACGGTCGCCGTGGAGCTGTACCGGTACTTCGACACGTACACAGTACGCATGCTCTTCTTCAACTCCAGTACCCCGGAGCTGGGAATACAGGAGCCGAACGTACTGACCATCCGGGGCTGCGCAGAGTACTGCCCCTTGGCCTACGTCACTAACTACTTCAAGGACTACATCCCCAAGGACTGGTACAAAGTGTGTGGTCTCAGGTTGAAGAGGGAAGAGGAGGCTGCAGACGAGAGCGGAAGGCCGTTCTCGCTGTCGGACAACAAAGCCAAGGCTTGATGTTCCTTCTGAAAATACAGGGCTATTCTACATGATGGACCCATTTCTAGAAATTCGTATTTATTGGAGTACAAATCCTAAATGAACAATCTTTATACCAATTAAATGAGGACGTTTCATTGTTTTTTCAATTATAAATGTTCAATGTGCCCACTGTCTGCTGCACTTTGTCCTGTGAGTGATGGTTCCAGATGCTACCGGTACACTCCAAAAAATGAACTGTCGTTTTTACAGTATAATACTGGCAGCTGAAGTTCCAATTTAAAAATGTAAATTGCTCAGTAATGAACTGTAAAAGTAGCAATTTTTCAGTTTCTTGTCGAAAAATTTAGCTTTATTATACTGTAAAGACAACAGTACTGTAACTGTAAAAACAACTGGCAGCAGAGGTAAACTGTTACATGCAGTTTAAAACTGTAAAATGCAAGTTAATTAACTGTGAAATTAGCAATTTTACAGTTTATTATAGTAAAATTAGCGATTTTACAGCTAGTACGGTAACATTAACATTTTTACAGTTTATTACTGTAATATTAGCAATTTTTACAGTTTATTACTATAAACTTAGCTGTATTTTACTGTAAAAACAGCATTCATTTTTTACAGTGTAGATTTATCACGGTAATAGACCGCAATTTGTTTCACTGTCAATTGAATGAGATACCAACCGCGGAGTACAAGGTTTTTTGAAATCTGAAGTCGTCATTTCTCAAAAAGTGAGTCACAAATTGCACTTCAGTTGGCAATTCGCACCAAACCCGCTGTTGAACCAACAACTAGGAACAGCGCAATTGCGCAAAGTTTGCGCAATTTCGACGGACTGGAAGTGTGTTCAAAGCGAAAAACACAGGCCGACCGCGTGTGTCACAGGATGACATGTATAGCCGACGGTGGACACATTGACCATTTATAATTCAAAAAACACTTTGAAACTTCCTCTTTCCATTAGTATAAAAATCGTACGCTTTAATTAATCGTTACTCTAATAAATACGAATTTTTAAAAATTGGTTCATCGTTCAGAATAACACTGCCTCTGATATGTTGAAGCTTGCCCTCATCATTGTTTATTTCTGTTTGGGGGAGGAATAGGGAAAAATTATTGGTCCTGAGTTCAGATGAATTATTTTCGTAGTAGCTTTGTAAAAGTATTCCATTTCGAATCTGCCTCCAAAAACATTTCTTTCACTGAACTTCTTAAAAGAAATAACAGTCTGTATCAAACTTCAACTTATCAGGGTCAAATTAAATCTAGGATATTCTAAGAGACCTGCAGGGGAAGGAAATTAAAGAGTTACAAATTTAAATTGTTGGTAACTTTCTCCTGCCGTAATGAAAGAGGGTAGGAAGAATTACGACATGAGTTGTAAATGATTTTTTCAGTTTGACTCTGACAAGTTGGGAGAGTTAATTTTGTATTCTGTCGGTTATGAAGGCATGTAATAGTTATTTTCGAGAAAATGAGTTAAAGGGGGTTACTGAATGCAACTTGACGACGACTAAATTTCTCTATAACTTAATCTAATCAAAGTCAAATAAACTTTCTCGAGATCAGTGCTTTCCTTAATGGATCTGAACACGAGTGAGTCGAATTCACTAGTTCTTTCTCTTTTAGCTTTTTATTAAATTCTTTTTTTAATTTATGATAAAATATATGATACGTATATAGTTTGTTGAACAGAGCGTAAGAATATTTCGTTTTGAGATATATTAATACTGGCTCTTAGCATTTTATGAAAACTTTTTTTTTTCTTTTCCATCCTCAACAGGTCTTCTGTAACATTCCATAAAATCATGCTCACAGTTTCTTTCTATGCATTTGTGTTGTTACATTAAATTATTGATGATACATTTTCCCATAAGAAAATAAAAACTTATGAAAAAATCTACTCGTGTTTCAAAGTTTTTTTTCACACGCATTCTTTTGTTTCATTAGAAGACCAGCGGGTGACCGACCTCCGCTCGGAGAAAACAGGTATCGAAGCTAGCTCGAAGATTTAAATTTTTTAATTGTGATTTATCAAAACAATACATGCCATAAAAAAATTTGTGAAACCATTGGTGAAAAGATAACCGGTTAAAGTGCACCATTGTAAACTATTCTAAACAAAGTTAGAGTTTGGAAAGAGAACTATTCTAAACAAAGGTAGAGTTTGGAAAGAGAACTATTCTAAACAAAGGTAGAGTTTGGAAAGAGAACAATTCTATACAAAGGTAAAGTTTGAACAGTCGTAGGAAATAAAATGTAACTGATAATAAAAAATTATACAATTAAAGAAATGGTACAAAGTGAACAGTGTAAAGATTGAAGTGTGTTGAAGTTCAATATGTTTGACAAATTTTTTTTGAAAAACCAAACATCTATATACATAAAAGACTACTTCTGAAACCGTATGTCCGGGGTAATCTTCCAAACTACTGGACCGATTTTAACCATTTTTGCACCGTTAGATAGCTACAGTAACAGAGAGCAGGATAAGCTATTATTTATTTCTAAAAAGATTAGTTTAAAAAAGTTATTATGGAAAATAGTAAATTTCATTTAATTTCCCCATTAAATAATTAAATTTTCAGTGCATTGTTGCAAAAATTTGGTTGCCATGCAACAACAATATTAATAGTAATCATGGTGAAAATTTTGAACCTAGGCTTCGCTGGAGTAAGTATGAAATTTATTGCTTTCTTAGCATTTTTATATTCATCTGTGCCAATAATCGCTAACAAGACTAAATAAAAAGATAATTGATTTTGGCAACAGTTAGAGAACAGAAAATATTTA
This sequence comes from Uloborus plumipes, assembly GCA_038373865.1. Lineage (NCBI taxonomy): Eukaryota > Metazoa > Arthropoda > Arachnida > Araneae > Uloboridae > Uloborus > Uloborus plumipes. Next base: position 27,003 of record JAXGGA010014952.1, on the reverse strand, counting down.
TAGTCAAAAAATTTCTAAGTTAGGTACATAAGATGTTTTCACCAATGTAGTCACAAATATATAAACTAATGATGGGAGTTATTTTACGTGTAATGTTTGGAAATACTTGACTCCAGTGTGATTGATTTTACAGGGTGCGACAAAGAAACTTACTGATTTTAATTGGATGCTAATTAGCAAGGAGTGGGAAGAGTCTCATTTTAAAGAGAGGGTCCTGAAGTTTTGTTATCTCATAGTTTAGTTGTCGCCATGCGTTGGACAAAGGAGCAACGAGCGTTCGCTGCCGAATCTTACTTTTCAAATAATATTTCGGTGGTCGCCACTAAACGTGCCTTCCGAACTCGGTTCAAAATTCAGCCCGTTGTTCCCATTCCTGGCTGGGAATCGACTGTTTTGTGGGTGAAAACATTCAGGTTAAGTGATAGCGTGGCAAACAGAGAACCAGGAGGTCAACGGATTTCCAGAACCCTAGAAAACGTCGAAAAAGTGAGGGGGTCGTTTTTGCGCTCTCCCAGTCGTTCGGCGCGCAAACACGCTGCTGCTTTGGGGATTTTTGATTGGACACTGAGACGAATTTTTCACAACGAACTCCAGTTTCATCCCTACAAACTTGCTGTGGTTCACCAGTTGAGTGATAACGTCTCCTTGAAAGGTGACGTACCGTGGCCGGCCCGCTCTTCCGATTTGCCACTCTGACTATTTTTTATGGGGGTATCTCAAATCGATTGTTTACAACGACAAGCCCGGACCCTGCATCGCCTGGAGAACAGCACCCGGCTTGCTATCACCAACATCCCATCAGTCGATATGCTCGAAAGAGTGCAACAAATCTAGGGTACATGAGTGCATCATTAACAGGGGCCGTCATTCTTCCCGATGTAGTTTTTAAATCTAACTAATATAAAAATTCAGAATGGGTACCATATCTTATAAAAAGTAGTAAACTCATACATGATGTACTTTTTCCTTAGTTGACTTTTCAAGTCTGCAAGTTTCTCCGCCGCACCCTGTACCAAGCTTATAACATTTCCGATATACCTAAACATTATTTGTAGCTTGCATTTGTATTTAAGGTGTGTAATAGTTTGTTTTTTTTTAGTTTGTCCAGTCAGAAAAAATTGCCATTGTTCACAGAAGTAGCCATTGTGTGTATAGAAATGCACTTTAATGTTGAAAAATTCATGAACGAGTGTCACTAAAACACCATACCCGGCCGAAACCCGGACAGGGCCGGGTACACGGCTAGTATATACATACATAAGAAACATATTATAAACCTATAACAGCATAAACATAATAAACATTAATCATCGATTGCGAAGTCTTCCATGTTGTCCAGGTAGTTTCTTGTCGGAGAGGCAGGTGCGGCTGATGAGTTTCTCTTGTTTAGGACATACGACGTGTCGTGTGTGGGTTGGTGGATTCTCAGGACCTTCAACGCACTTTGACGCTTAACTCTTGAAAACGAACATTTGGCCTTGTGACTTGTGCATCGTAATGGCGAATGCTGGAGTAACTGGGAATGGGTGTGCCGTTGCATAGTTGCGCCAAGCTGTGATTTGCTGGAGTCGAGCGTGATCCTTGGATGATTTGAAATCGAAATCAGTTCCTTAAATGCTTTTTTGGAAATTCGAATATTTGGAATTAGTTTGCCATATTGGTTATAGATGGCAGCACGTTACCTGAAACCTATTAGGCAATAGACAAAGAAAAGTATCCTATCTGTAACTCCGAACTGCTCGACCGTAGCGTTTCAAAATCGGTGCCAATCGATTCCTCGTGGCCAAAAACCCAGACCCCCAAGTTTACCGGAGTTTATTAATTCTGGGGCGATTTTCGACTTGGCAACCATCCCTCGTATTATAGTACAGGATATATATTTTTGAATTTAGTGCAAAAAGTTGATTTAAAGCACTAATTTTTGTTTCATTATACCTGGTGCTGATTTTACTGATACGGAGCTTGCATCTGCTTTAAAGAAACGAATTTCTGAATATTTAGCTTCAAATTCGTGACATTGTGACAAATCGTCGTTTTCAATTTGTACTATTGAACAAAACAACGGGCCACACCGCACTGCAAAAAATGAACTGTTGTTTTTATAGCATAATACTGGCAGCCAAAGTTCCTATTTAAAACTGTTAAATGCACAGTAAAAAACAGTAAAACTACCAATTTTACAGTTTATTACAGAAAAGTTAGCAATTTTACAGTTTATTATCCGTAAAATTTAGCTATATTATACTGTAAAAACAACAGCATAATACTGGCAGCAGAGGTGCCAGTTTGAAACTGGAAAATGCGCGGTAATAAACTGTTAAATTAGCAATTTTACAGTCTATTACTGTAAAGTCAGCAACAAGGACGGATGCAAGAAAAGGGCGATGGGGGCGATCGCCCCTCCCTTGAGGGATTCTTCTCCAGCAATTTTTAGATTTTGAAGTTTAAAAAAGGCAATTTTAGTCGATCTTTGACGATATTAGGAGAAAGGGTGGGGATTCGGGGCTCTGATCTAGAAATTTTTCGAAATGGAAGACCAAAACATTTATAATCAACATTGTGTCAACAAAGATGCATGGCGAAAAAAATGGGCAAGTAAGAAAAAAGAATCAATCGCCCCTCCCTTGGAACATTTCTGGATCCGCCCTTGGTCAGCAGTTTTACAGTTTAGTAACAATTTTACAGTTTATTACTGTTAAATCAGCAATTTTTACAGTTTATTACCATGAAATTAGCTGTGTTATACTGTAAAAACAACATTCATTTTTTAACAGTGAAGTCAAATTAATGGGCCGCATGTACCCACGGGCCGTCGATAGGGCTCCACTAGTATTATTATTAATACTTTAACCACCATAATAATGTGGTGTAATACCACTACATTAATGAATGTGGTGGATTATGTCAAAATTTCAATGCAACAAATGTAATTAATTGTTTTTTAATCAAGTAAGATTACCTTGTGGTGGTACGTTAGTTAATACGATTTGTCGGCCCCTGAATTTGTGCACAAACCTTTTGAAGCACATTTTTGTGCAGCAAGAAAAAGTGGATTCTAGCATTTTGTCTTTTAGAGTAATGAAGAAATAGTACATTTTCTGTAATTTAGACAGAGTATAGAAAATATGGACAATAGTAAAAGCAACTACGGAGTCGAAATCTAAAAAATAAGCAGAAAGGAAACTATAATTTTTTAGAAGGTACAGCTTTAGAAATTGGTAGCAAAAAATTAGGAAAACAAGAAGCAAGAATAAAACTGACACATTTAATAATCAGGAAAGCAAACTATATTATTTAATCTCCTCAGATTTTCGCAAATCTACTTTCTTTTCGTCCTCTTTTTTTGTGAATATGTATTTAGAATGTTTAGATTTCGACTCTGCTATTTTCGTCATATGAATGCGCTTGCTGGTCTACTCAGGGCCTGGTTTAACACTAGGCTCATAAAGTCTGGCCTTGGGACCCCTAAAGTTATTGAACGTTTATTAGCTAACCATTTAATTTGTTTATTGTGATACTTAAATCATCAGCAACATGTAAAGTGTGTAACAGGCTTCACCATCAAGACAAGCATTTAATTCTATCACGGGACGCGGGGGCGTCCCGCCCCGCCAAGAAAATTAAATGCAAGCGGCCAAGAAATTTCCATCGCCAAGAAAAATGTAAAAGAGCGACTAAGGACTGATTATGCGAGAAACCAAACCGGGGTTTTCCCCCCTCTGTATCTCAGCCCCATAAAGATCCCTAGAGTTCATTTTTGGTATACTCAATCTCCAGCGGCCCCTGACGGCACATACTAAAGCAAAACATCCAGGACCCTAGGGGGAGGGGTGATAAATGTGAAAAAATCGCTATTTTTCGCACTTTTTAAAAAATGTTTGACAGGGGTCCAGACTAAACGGTAACTCGGATTGAGCTCTGCTTTTGCACCCACATTTATTTTGTCCCAAAGCTCGGCATAGGGGTTTTTTCGACCCCCCACCCCCTCCCCCCTCGTTTTTATTTTCCGTATCTCTTCTCCCCGGGGGTCTTTAGTGTTGATTTTTGATATGAATATTCTCGATGAGACATTGAGGACGTTTTCCCAAAATTTACCCCCCGGGATTATCGCACCCCGGAGTTATCGGGGTCATCGCACCCCGGTCCGATTTCTATCTACTAGCTCTGTTCAACATCTGAGCATTTATGTTGTCATTGTTGGGCGATGAGGAAAGAAAACTCAATGATTTATAATTTCATCTGTTGCCAGTTTCTATTTGTTAACAAATAAAATATTTGTAATTGATTTTATTGCATAAGGCTTTTAAAAGGGATCTTCAATTTAGTTCATTTTAATATGAGATCGGCAGTAAGGGTTGGGATTTTTTTTTTAACTTTTAATTTAATCGTAGTATTGTTAGCAACTAGCTTTGTTTTGCGTCGGTTCGGGTGGTACATTGTGATTGATTTCAAATTTATCCTAGACTGAAGAAGATCCTTGAACTTTTGCACGAAATGCATGCCACCGAGAAAACCACATATGTCGGACCGCCAAGAAAAATGCTGTAGGGAAGAAAAACATGCAAAGTAAATTTTGAAGAGAAAAAAAAAACGGGCAAAGAAATAATATTAATGCAAAAACATGTGATATCTCCCCAAAAACAACAGTGTTGTAAAAAAATCCCCCGCCAAGAGAACCTTAAATACTCAGCCTTAAAAAGTTATGATATCGAGTTTTCCCGCCAAGTTTGTGCCAAACTACAACTAACCTGTATGTATAGTAGGGTGAGTCGAAAAAATCGATTTTTTTATTTCGAAATCGCATTACCTCTCAAAAGTTGTGGTTTAGTATCCACAACTTGGGAAAAATAAGAAAAAAATTCTAAGTTGACGTCTTCGGTTCGCGCATGAGGCTCAAAGTTGGAAAAAATATGTTAAAAATGGAAATTTTCAAAAAGAAAAAAGAAAAAAAAAACTGTAACTTTTTATAATGCAAATACCATAAGCTGTAAATATTTTGTGCATTTTTAATCTAAAAAAATATTTTATAGCTTTTACATACGATCTTTAGTTTGCACATCAGCCTTAAATTGGACTAAAATCGCCTACAATGTCAAATTTCGAAAATATCGATTTTTTTTATTTCGAAATCGCATTACCTCTCAAAAATTGTGGTTTGGTATCCAAAATTTGGGAAAAATAAATAAAAAATCTAAGTTGACTACTTCGGTTCGCTCATGAGGCTCAAAGTTGGAAAATATATGCAAAAAATGGAAATTTTCAAAAAATAATTTGAAAAAAAAAAGTATTTTTTTTTTCTATCGAAACTGCTTTAAATTGTTAGTAGATAACATAAGTTGAACCCAAAAAATTACACATAATTTTTAGAAGATACATTCTGTTTGTGCATAAGGCTCAAGATATGAAAAAAAAAAAGTCAAAAACTGAACCAGAACGCACTATGTCGGCGCTGTGCCGGTATATTTTTGTTCTACAGCCGACTTTTCTAGACATTACACATATTCTAGGTGACAGTTCGAAGTCCCTGCAGTCTGCACTCCCTTTGGTTGTCACTTAGTCAGCTAGACCCGCCAAACGAACAGCATCTTTAATTGGCAACTGAAAGTGAATCAAAAAGTGCAGCGTGTTTAGCTTTGGGTGAGTCTTTTTTTTTTTTGTAACTTTATAGCATATTTTCATGCTCAAGTTTTGTTATACTGTTCTCCGTTTTCCGAATAATAAATAATGGAACCCCGGAAAACGTCTAAACGTTTAATTATTTGTCCGTTTTTTGGTGTACCGAAAGGGTTAAGTCAAAGTGTTTTAACCACATGTGCAGATGTGTTGTTAGCTTGCTTTGAAGAAAAATCGCAATCTGTAAAAGGCGAAAATTTTTTCAAGGATTTCAGATTGCATAGCTCATAGAAGAAATTTACTGCAAAGCTTCTATACCAACGGTGAGTCATGTACGTATTGTAAAATTGATAAAGGATTACCATAATACTACACTTTGAGAAAGTCATTTAGTCGTGATAAAGATAAATTGAACTTCAAGACAAAACTCAATCATTTTGTTAATTAAGCGAAGTCTAAACTTTTTGACGTTGCTTCTTTCAAGTGTGCAATGAATTTTTCGTGTTCTTGTGCTAAAAAGCCAATATCTTGTAGATGTACACTATACATCTGTACATTGGTATAGAACGCACATTGGTATTACCACTGTACATTGGTACAGAAGCTTTGCAGTAAATTTCTTCTATTTATGCAATCTGAAATCCTTGAAAAAGGTTCGCCTTTTACAGATTGCGATTTTTCTTCAAAACAAGTTAAAAACACATCTGCACATGTGGGTAAAACACTTTGACTTAACCCTTTCGGTGCACCAAAAAACCGACAAACAATAAACGTTTAGAAGTTTTCCGGGGTTCCATTATTTATTAGTCGGAGAACGGAGAACAGTATAACAAAACTTGAGCATAAAAATATGCTATAAAGTTACAAAAAAAAACTCACCCAAAGCTAAACACGCTGTACTTTTTGATCCACTTTCAGTTGCTAATTAAAGATACTGTTTGTTTGGCGGGTCTAGCTGACTAAGTGACAACCAAAGGGAGTGCAGACTGCAGGGACTTCGAACTGTCTCCTAGAATATGTGTAATGTCTAGACAAGTCGGCTGTAGAATAAAAATATACCGGCACAGTGCCGACGTAGTGCGTTCTGGTTCAGTTTTTGACTTTTTTTTTCATATTTTGAGCCTTATGCACAAACAGAATGTATCTTCTAATAGTTATATGTATATTTTTCGGTTCAAATTATGTTATCTACTAACAATTTAAATCAGATTCGATAGAAAACAAGTACTTTTTTTTTTCAAATTATTTTTTGAAAATTTCCATTTTTAGCATATATTTTCCAACTTTGAGCCTCATGCGCGAACTGAAGGAGTTAAGTTAGATTTTTTTTTATTATTTTTCCCAAATTTTGGATACCAAACCACAATTTTTGAGAGGTAATGCGATTTCGAAATAAAAGAAATCGATATTTTCGAAATTTGACATTGTAGGCGATTTTAGCCCAATTTAAGGCTGATGTGCAAACTAATGATCGCATGTAAAAGCTATAAAATATTTTTTTAGATTAAAAATGCACAAAATATTTACAGCTTATGGCAGTTGCATTATAAAAAGTTACATTTTTTTTTTCTTTTTTCCTTTTGAAAATTTCCATTTTTAACATATTTTTTCCAACTTTGAGCCTCATGCGCGAACCGAAGACGTCAACTTAGAATTTTTTTCCTATTTTTCCCAAGTTGTGGATACTAAACCACAACTTTTGAGAGGTAATGCGATTTCGAAATAAAAAAATCGATTTTTTCGACTCACCCTAATGTATAGTTCTTTTAAATTGTTTTCAGTCCTGCCAGGCGGGAAGTTTTTACTCATTAAGCAACCACCTCACAAGACAAAACTGAAAACAATTTAAAAGAACTATCCATACAGTTTAGTTGTAGTTTGGCACAAACTTGGCGGGAAAACTCGATATCATAACTTTTTTAAGGCTGAGTATTTAAGGTTTTCTTGGCGGGGGATTTTTTTACAACACTGTTGTTTTTGGGGAGATAGTATTTATTTCAGGAAGTCACCATTTTCAGTATGTCTTACACTAGCATGGATGCAATAACCTAAAAAGTGCAGGATTGCAACTCCACAGTACTTTCATCAATTGAACTGTACTCTAGCATGGTTGCAATAACATAAAAAGGGCATGCTTACAACTCCACAGTACTTTCATCAATCGAACTGTACTCTAGCATGGTTGCAATAACATAAAAAGTGCAGGCTTACAACTCCACAGTACTTTCATCAATCGAACTGTTCAAGGGGACCCATAAAAGTTTCAGAAAAAAATAAATAAATAAACAACGTCGAATGTAAACTAATTTCGTGTATGCAAACATTTTCGTTAAAATTCCGAATTTTGTGGTCTACATAGGTAATTGCTTGAAATATCAGTTTTATAGCCATATTTTATCAAAAACATCCACCCTGCAGACATCCAGACACTAAATTTCATCTCTAATCTTATCTCTATGTCTCCCGAGCAGCACGATCGTTGTCACATTATGACTTCCAGTGTTTTCTCCACAAATGGAAATAAAGTCAGATCGAAATTATTAAGCAACGAAACATGCGAAACACAAGATTGTTCTCTAGTCATGTGAAGAATCAATTTGGAGTTTCCCTAAGATAAAATACGGGAGGTCAAAAGCCAAAGGTTCTGGAAAGTCTTGAATCACTAAGCATGTTAGGTGGATGATTAAGCTATAAATAAGCTGTGTTTCTTTTTCAAAGCAATATTTCATCGCGAGATTCCTTTTTTGAAAGTATATTGTGTTCAAAAGCATATTTGCATTTATTCAATGTCTGAACCTAGATTCCGGTTAATTATATTTTTCAAACCTTTGCTCGTCCTCACGCCCATCAAAAGTCCGCTGTTCATGAGAATTGGCTGAAGTGCTCGAGGATATGTAGGTAAGTGAGATTAGGATGTTATTTGTTTTGTATTGAAGCCTATGAGGTCACTCTACACTGCGAAAAGTGAAGTGATGTTTTTACCAGGGCTGCGGAGTCGGAGGAAAAATGGTCGACTCCGACTCCGACTCCGGGATTTTAAAACTTTGTACTCCGACTCCCGGCTCCTGCTTTTTTTTTATTATTTTTTTTACCCAAATATGAAGAGGGAAAAACCCTAAACAAAGGTTGAAATATTGAAGTCCATTTTAAAAAGTTTCATTTTTATTAGTCAGCAGGAACATTAGGGGGGATAGCAAGCTGGGGTATCCCAGTCGGACGTCATGAGAGGTCATTGTGACCTCTCAAAAAGTTCAATTTTCTCAAGAATTCTCGCAGGTAATTTCACCACATTTATCTCAATTCTCGGAGGTCACTGTGACCTCCCAGAAAGTTCATTTTCTCCAGAGCAATAGACAAGTGCCGCTCTTGTCATTTGACTCCGTACAAAACTAATCCTTTTCTTGTTAAATGGCCAGACTTTATTTTAACACATTGCATTTTTGCTGCAAAGACCCGTCATTTGAAGCCCTTTTTAATGATCCTAGATGCTTAGGATTTGGATATTGGGCGCTGAAAATTTGTATCTGTTAGTTTCAAAGATATGTTTTCACCTCCATAAAATTTCATCCAAATCGGATGTGGTCGGAGTCGACATGTTTTTCAGCGACTCCGACTCCGACTCCTTTGGTCCAAAAACAGTCCAACTCCGACTCTTCGACTCCGCAGCCCTGGTTTTTACAGTATAATATACTGGCACCGAGGTCCCGATTTAAAACTGTAAAATGGACAGTAATAATTTGTAAAACTAGCAATTTTACAGTTTCTTACTGTAAAGCTAGAAATTTTACAGTTTATTGTCGTAAAATTTAGCTTTAATATTCAGGGTGGTTATAAATTAACATGAGGTGTTTGGAGCCCTCTAGCGCGCGAAGTACTGGGCGAAACATTGTCGAATTTCATGGGTGTACCTACACATATTAGACCATGGGATTTTGATTTCTGAAATAAAAGAAATAGTTTAAAAAATCGACTTCAGGGGGAAATTTGGCGCTGTAAATGTGTGTTACTGTTAATATCGCAAATTAAATTTGAAAAAAATGTTGTACAAAACAATTTCGCTAGGAAAAAATGATTGTTCTTTGCAAATGAGGTTTATTATGATCGCCGTAGAACTTCCTATTAGAAAAAAAAGTCACCGCGAAGAATATAGCGGTGCAGTTAACCAAATAGAATACAATAATTTGGCATAAACGTGTTGCATTTAGATATCATCAGTATAAAATGTCGAACTGAGAGAATTCTCATAGTAACTGCAAAACTGGCAGTTTTAGTTTCTCATGGTAAAGTTAGCAATTTTAAAGTTTACTAGGTGACCCGTGCGGAATTCCGCAAAAAAAAAAAAAAAAAAAAAAAAAAAAAAACTCTAAACTTAAAATTTAATACGACAATTTTTATTGGCTTCATTTGCACAACATCGCCATCTACTGCCGTCGTTCTGACAACTTTTCAAAGAGATCAAAGACACGTTCACTTTTACAACTACTACAAAAGTGATACCCTATATTAAAATCAAATACCCAAGGCTACTACTAAACTAAATACTAACGTTATCGCAAAACTACCATAGTATTTTGAAACAATAAAAGTTACAATTAAGGTTTACCGAGCTAAGCCTTGGCTTGAAATGTCGCATTTAAAATGGATTTGAACAACAATGTAACGATTTTAACCGTTGAACAAAAAATTTAACTTTTTCAAACTTCAACCGCTTATAAGTCGCTTAAACGTGGATTTTCGAGATTCTCGTTACGCGGCGCTAGCGGAGAAACGTTCTAAAGAGCGTATTTTTTTTAATCTTTCGAATGAAATCAAAATGGAGACGATATGACAATTATTTCGCTAGATAGAGTCAATTTTGTGCCCAAAAATTGAAGTTCGAATAAAAAACGAACCGACACTTTTTAGAGGGTGGGTCTAATTTTCGTCAATAGCCCGCGGGATAAACTTCAAAATCATAAATTTTCTTGCAATTCGATAGAGAAATGAGCGAGTTTCGACCGGGTATAGGATTCGGCTTAGAGAAATAATATCTGTACCTCAGAACCAGACTAACGTAAGTCCATTTTCGTTATTTTTCGGTAGAGGGGAAAAACGATTGTCGAATACATCGTTTTTCCCCTCTACCGAAAAATGACGAAAATGGACTTACGTTAGTCTGGTTCTGAGGTACAGATATATGGAGATTGCCTTAAAGTTCAGCTGCATTATACTGTAAAAACAACAGTATAATGCAGGCAGCAGAGGTTTCAATTTAAAGCAGTAGAATGCTCGCAATGAAATGTAAAATTAGCCATTTTACAGTTTATTACTGTAAAAATGGCAATTTTACAGTTCCGTACTGTAAAATTAGCAATTTTTAGTTTATTACAATAAAATTCGCTTTATTATACTGTAAAAACATTCGTTTTTTACAGCGTCGTTCATTCGGGCACCCTGGCTGAAAACGGGTGAAAGGAAGGTTTGTTTTAATGCGCTTCTTTCAGTGATTGCGACAGTTGAATCTGCTTAAAATGAAACGTTTGTGCTGACAAATCTCCATGCAAAAAAAAATTAATAAACAATATTTTGTCAATTAAATAAATACCTTCGTGCTGAAAAGTAAATTGGAACAATCAACGTTATAACGCACAAAATTTGCAAGAATCTGAAGACACGTGTTTCGGGGCTACAAGGAATCCCCTTTTCAATGCAAGGGATTGATTATTCCAATTTGATAATAATAATGATTACGATAAATAAATTAACAAAAAAAAGAGAGAGAGAGAAAGAAGCGCACTGGAACCCGCTTAAGAATTTAACGTTTAAGAAGTTTTCTTAACAGATTTTTGACTTTTATCAAATACCTTTGAATGTTGTATTTCATAGCGTAGTAGTAGCGATAGACATTTTTCCTCAAAAGTGCTAAAGTTTTTAGAAACTTTTGATTTTGCGTCAAAGGTATCTGGCGAGCGCAGAGCCAGAATTTTTTCAAGAGAGGGGCAAATACTACATTTCCTGGTTTTTAAATGTTGGTCACAAATGTTTCTGACTTCAATTCCTAAATATTTCGGCAGGAGAGCATAGCTTTAATATTATCAAAGATCATCTAAAGTTTCCTTTTTAGAACTTCAATTTTGAAAATTTTCTTGTGGAATGTCCTTCAATGGAGGAGTCATTGAACCATGGACCCTTCCTTGTAAGCACTCCTGGTAAAGCTTGACCACGGAGAGCTGGCGTGTGACCTTGAGACGGAAACTGACCTCCACACTTTAAAATATGCATAATTAGTGAGAACATTTATTTTTTACTCCGTTATTCGTTAACGTTTTTCCTTCCTGCGTGACAGGCCCATTATTTAGGGGGGGGGGGGCAGGTGAGGTCAATTGCCTTTGGGAAATCAATGTATTGGCATATAAGTGCCACTTTTTTGTAAAATTTACATTGTGTATGCACCCTTTCCCTCCCCCCCACCTGGAAAATTTCGAAATGCCGACCCTGCTGCGTGATCTCTCTGATGCTACATATCATAAAATGAAGCGTTCCGTATCCACGTTAACCCTACACTACATGATTTTTTGTTCGTTAAAAGACATATATATATGTTTTTTAGTGTAATAAGAAAACATTGGAACACATTTTCAAATAATTAGATGGTTATATTTGCTTTAAAGATACATAAAACTTGCTTTTTATGCTTGAGTTGCCTTATGCGTAGTCATAAGAAAAAATAGTCCATGGTAGCCAATTGGCAACGCTATGCAGTGTAGGGTTAAGGACAGCAGCCATCTCTCCGCGGTAAAGCTTTATCAGCAGTACTGCAGATGGACGAAAATGTTCGGGGGAGCTCATCTCGGGGTTTGGAGGGACTCATCACAACAAACGGTGGGTTAAATCCAATTTACGTTACCATGTGATCTTCTTAGGTAAAACCCTCCGCTCATTTACGCATGCGTCAGGTCTTCTCTGGTCTCACCAAAATACGGGTGTTAGCATAGGCGGATTTACGGGGGTGCATGGGGGCGCGCAGCACACCCAACAATTTTGTTTGAATTTTGGAAAAATTAAAATTAAAAATATTTTACCAGAAATATAGTTTGGAAAAAACCTTATACTTTTTCAGTTACAATGCAAATTAATTTGCTTGAAAGCAAACCCAAAAATAATTTTATGCAACTCTTTGTGTGATCCGCTTGTCTCCACGCATCGATAGTGGGAGAAAAATTGTGCTACATGTTAAAAGTAAAAAAAAATATGTATTTGAAAAAAAAAATTAATAAGTAATTTCGTACATCAAAAAAAAAAAAAAAATCGAACGTTATTTATTATTTAGTGTTGTATTACAGAATAATTGTATACTCTGTAATTGAGTATTTATTGGTGTGTCATTACAATTTATTTTACTTTGAATAAAGCACAATTAATACAATCAAAACACATGGCTTTATAGTGCCATAAATCTGCTCAGAAATAAGCTAAAAACCAACATTTTAAAAAGAAAAATGCCCCCCGACCTCTCATTGGCCGTGGAATAGCCTCTCCCCCACAGATCCCCGATATTGTTGCTGCAACCCCAAAAATTCACAGCCTAAATCCGCCTAGGGGTGTTAGGTAAGACAACAACAAGGGGAAGAATAATAAGAAGCATTTTGAGCCGTATCAAACAACGTGGAACGATGCTAATTTCAAATACATAGTGTAACGAGTCCGTAGCACTTTCAACTTTCTTAAATAATCATTCCAGTCTTGAGGAAGTAACTATAAATTTATTTACAAGTATGTACACTTATTTACAATAGGAGCAGGAAACAATTGCTAAACATCCAGCAATTAGGTAGCAAACAGTACACTGTACTCTCAACTGTAACTCACCACCACGTATCTAACGTGAACAGTAATTAAGAAAATTACAAAAGCAAAACAACCATTCGCCCGAGCGAATTAAACGAGTCTCCCAGACATCAAATCTGAAAAGAACTGTGTTCAAAGCAGTTGGACAGCTATTTATACTCGGAAGGAAATTTCTACAACATTCTAGCAAAATCCGGAGTGTTCGATTCATTCACAAACTTAAATAATCCATTCAAGAAAATTCTAGCGATAAAAAGAAAAACCTACAATATTGCAGCTCCGAGAGAAAATGTCTTCATGCTTATTAAATGTAGGGGAAGTGCAAAAACTACAAAATGTTACGGGGCCGGTATACCAATGGCAAAAGTGATATCTTCAGATACTTTTGCAACATGTCGCCAGATAAAACCAAAACTAGTGAAATGGTGCAAGGAAGGAAAAACAAAAACTATTTACAAGATTTGTAACAATAGTTTAGTTGAATATGTCAAAGGGATATAGCAAATGTAAGTTTTAAATTGAAAGCTTCGGAAAGTTACCACACACAACCCATCTACCCTTTTTTAAGCGAAACTGTTCACGAGTGCTAAGTGCAGCTTTCGTGGGGGGACAGAACATTTGCATTGTTTCTGCAGTGAAACAACAGACACAGTAAACTTTCGGTTATCGGTGGTCGGATTTTCCGCGATTCGGATTAACCGCGGAGCTTTCACACTATTGTATTTTTTTTACGATGATAATTTACTGAATGCACAAAAATGCCAGCACGTTGTTGGTCATTTTTAACTATTAAAGGGTCATTCCATAGAAATGTTAACCTCAGCCGAAGAAAAGAAAATACCAAAGTGAAAAAAGTATTTATAAATAAATAAGTAAATAAAGATCATACAACATAAGAAATTTAAAAAATTGAAAAATTTTTGTAATTATCACTGGAATTAGCCATAATAAATAGTTTGTAGTGTGTTTACTGCTTGTTATTCGATGGTTACGTTAGTCACGTTACGTTAGTCACGCACCATCTTGAGTAAAAGTGACACTCAAGACTAAAAAAAAATTAAGATTTAATAAATGTGTTTTATGTTTTTAAAACCCAACTTTACCCATTTTTCAAATATATCATTCAATTTTTAACACTTGCTAGACTTCGAGAAATGTTTGCCTCACAACATGAGCATTCATTTTCAGGGTTGCAAAAATGTTGCGTTAGTCACGCTGCTATTTTGGTTGAAAAAATATCTACTGTCAGTAATTTTGTTTTAAATTCTTAGCAGAAATGATACATAGATACCATGTACATTGTAAATCCACCAGCATAACTAAAAAAATATTTTTTATCCTTTAAGTTACAAGCAGAAACAGTTACAAAAACAGATCTGAATGTTACGTTAGTCACTATGGAATGACCCTAAAGACATATTTTACATTCAATGTTATCATTTTTTGCTATAATTTAAATGTTGCTTTGTACTACTGACTTTTTCTTATCTGTTGTTTAACCCTAGTATCTTTTTTAACTATTTTTCGGATTATCCCTGGTATTCGCTTATCCGCGTTTACCATGGCCCATGGTCCCCTATTCCGTGGATAATAGGGAGCTTACTGTTATATTTCCTGGGAAGGCGTTACCTCCTCCTCTCCCCCCCCCCCCCCCACAAAATAAATTAATAAAAATACCACCCTGGGACATGCAATACACCGCCAACTCGTTCAATTTCGATCCATGAACTGCAGTTTCTGTGTTGCATGTTCCTGCCTTAGCCCTTGTTTAGGGGCGGTTACTCACTGCTTTATACCACCCTGGGAATTTGGTCAGCTTAATGGTTATAAATACACAAAAAGATTTCATTGCATGATAAAGATGTTCTAAGGTCTGCCAAAATCAGAATAAATTGAAGTTTAATCCTTTACTGCCGCATAAATATTGATGAATAAATGTTCTTCATTGCATAGGAGCTCTGTGGAATTTCGAAACATCTTCCACATACATCCTTCTCATTCCTAAAACGGACTCAAAAGTTTGCAAGCGATATTAGCGAAACACGAAAGCTTGTGTTTTCCCAAAATAATTCATTTTCTTAGTTTTGCTCCTATGTCGAAAAATGACGAAATTAACTTCCGTTAGGAAATCGGAAAATTTGGATGCGTCACACTGCAAGACTGAATCGAAAGTTGTTGATATTAGCAGAAGAGAAACTGGCTCAAGTTCTTTGGGAAGCAGCGATCGGCGAATGTAAGTTCATCAGTTATTTCTTTCGATATCTCCCCTTTGTAATATCATTGCACTTTATGATGTTATTAAGAATATTAATGTTGTTAAAAATTGCAACAATATTGTTCCGTTTTCTTCGCATATTTATTGGCTATTGTTGGCATTTACTTGTTTTCGGACTTTCACAGTAATATAATGTCGGCTGAAAGAAATATTATTCGATTGAGCAGGGTATTTGTTTAACCTTTAAATTTGCGTTATGGCATGAAGAACATTCGGTTCCGATATGTTTTATTCGTATAAGCGAAATTCGTTTATCCGTTACCCGATTAAGCGGGAACAACAGTATATATACATAACACAGATGAAATTTGAGTGTGTCGTGAGAAACTTTTATTCTTCAAAAGGTGCGGCGAATTGGAAAAGTCTGGGAAACCGAGCTATATAGTATTTAGAGTAGAGTTTCGAAAATTGTGTTTCGCAGAATCCTAGTGTTTCATGGAGATCACGTAAGGGCTCTGAAAAACTTAGCTCTTTCTCTCATTTAAAGTTAGTCACTTAAAAACAGGTAAAATCAATTTTTGAGAGGACCTTTTAATGAGTATGTTTTGAATATACATAAAAGAAAACAAAAACTAATTGTGGAGTAAAAAACCCATTTATTGTCAACAGGGATGCAACTATAAGCAAATTGACAGATAGCTGATTAAGCGGCTGTTGATAATCAGCAGATTAATCGCAAGGCCAATTATTAATCATGATTATTATTTTTAATACCTACTGCTTTCACCGCCACTTTTTTTTTCCTTTCACGATTTCAGTTTTAGAAATAATTGCTAATTTATTTCTGAAAGATGATTTTTTCTATTTTTTTCCCTAATTTTCCCAAAATTTCCTTGAACCAATGAACCAATGTTCATGCGTGAAAATTTAAAAAACAAGGTAAGGAGGAGGCTGTACTGACTACATGTCATAGAAGTCTTTTCAAAAAATTACATTTATTTACATATAATTTTATTTGTCTTACATTAATTTACGCTGAAGGTTATACCAATATATAGAAGGTTATACGCAGAGTTATACCCAAAAAAATATTTCAAATATATTTTTTCTATCGATTATAAATAATCGGCAAAGGAGCCTATTATAGCCGAATAATCGATGCATCCGTAATTGTCAATGTAGGACTTGTTGGATATCGGTACAAACATCTGAATGCTATTGAAACGGCAAACGACATGTGATTGTGTAGAAACGGGTTTGTATGACATATATACTCTCTCTATAACTCTCCAACTCTTTAGCCCCGTTCACATGGACGTTTTCGACCCCGGAAAATACCTGCTTTGATCCACATTCCGGTTATTTGTGGGGTAAAAACGGAATTTTTTTCCTCCTGCCCTCTACTGGAATTTTTGCGGAATTTTACCCAGAGTGCACTGCGCGCATCGAGTTTGTTTACATCCGCCATATTGGATAACGTGTCGTCGGATTCTCTTCGTGTCTTCGTCTTTTTCGTTCTTCGCGTTCGGTATTCTCTTCGGCCATGACTTCGAATTTAAATGAAAATGAAAGATATCAGGATGAGGAGACACAACTCTTAATCAAGTTATGGTCGGAAGCGGACGTCCAAGCCAGATTGGATGGGATGGTCCGCTCTAATACCGTCTACAAAAATTTGGCGCCCAGCTTGCTGAGCACGGGTGCCGAAGAATCCATCAGGGGGGGGGGGGCAGATTCGCAACAAAATTAAGTTATTTCTTTCTCAAATAACGTGAAAATCGTTCCAAAACCAACAAAACATGTGCGCAGATTGTAAACAGAGCGAAAAGGAGGCTGGGTAAAAATGCTAAGGATGCTGGGTAATTCCGTTTTGTGGAATAAAACCTCTTTTTACATGTGAACGGTGGATTTGCCGAGCGGTTTTTTTTTTCGGGGTTGGAGTGGGGAAATGCGAGCTAGAAAAGCTTCATGTGAACGGGGCTTTTCTCTCTCTAATTCTCTCTCTAAGGAACCTTCAATCAAAATGTTACATTCCTGTACCTTTTCGTCTGACCGGCAGACTACCGACACACGTGCGACAAACTCTTTATTTCATGAATACAGAATTATTAATTTCTAATAAATGAGATTCAAATATCATTTTTATTTTTTGACAGGTGACAGCTGAAATGGTCATCAAAGAGACAAAAGACGATAGCTATTCAGAAAAAGGTGAAACGTATTTTTTATGATAACTAAATATTTCCAATGCTCTGTTTACAAATTTATTTATTTATTTAATTATTTTTTTAAAAATGTATTATTTGTTTAAAAACAGAATATATTTCACCTCTGGATCCTTTTTTTTAAAATCCGGAATAGGAAACAAACAAACCTCAAAATGCCTCATGTTTCTTATAGTGCGGATATGATAAGATGAACTTTGACCTTGACAATGTTTATCCTTTTTTTTGGAGGGGGGGGGGGATTCAGTGAAAAATGGGCTTACAAATTGAAACCCTAAAATTTTGCTTTTAGGATTTCAATTTCGAAAAATTTGTGGGAGAGAAACCGTCTTATCTGCTATGTCATTTTGTATACACCATGCTTACGATTAGTATCGCCTTGCCGATAGTTAATTTAGGAATAACTAACTCCTGAATCAGAAGCTGAATGAAATCTCTTTATATGTATTTATTCATATGCTTTACATATAGAATTTATTTTCCGCAAAACTCCAACATCCTTAAGTTTTTTGACATCGCAACGGCCTTGAATTTTCAATACTTTTCTTGGAAAACATGGCACAAAATAATTTTGAAACCTTGTTTTTTTTTTTTTTTCAAACAGCTATTTAGGCCATTCGGAGCACGCAACAATTTTTTCCAGTTGCTATACTACACTGCCAACGAAGCCATCGTGACGTCAGCGTGACGTTTGCGTGACGTTAGCCTATGAAAAACGAGCTAGATAAAACGTCACAGCCTACTTGGCGAATTAGAGGAGATCGCTGACTGCTTGTGAGCTCTTATTGGCTCCGCCCGTAGTGACGTTCAGTGTCAAGTTAAGTTGCTGTCTAGTATACAAAAATATTGATTATTTACTAACGTAGTGCCAGAACTTCATCAGGTGTTACACCGTTCCTTAAAGTTCCTTTTACATTAAAACTTTGTGAACAATTTTTAGCGGTATGATTAGGATTTACTTTCTAACAAACAAACAAAATAGACCTAGTAGCATTGTATTCTCCACAAGAGCGGATCCAGAAATGTTACAAGGGAGGGGCGATCGATTTTTTTTTTTAATTTGCCCATTTATTTTGCCATGCATCTTTGTTAACAAATGTTGATTACAAATGTTTTGGTCTTCCATTTCGAAAAATTTCCAGATCAGAGATCCCCGAATCCCCACCCTCTCCCTTCATATCATCAAAGATCAACAAAAATTGCCTTTTTTGAACTTCAAAATCTAAAAACTGCTAGAAAAGAGTCCCTCAAGGCAGGGGCGATCGTCCTCATCGCCCCTCCCTTGTATCCACCCTTGATTCTCCACAACTTACATCCATAGGATAAGGTTCAAAATTCCGTTTAATCTGTGAAAATTCACCGAAAAAGAGCAAAAACCGATGAACTGAGCTTCCGTGAGCTCCCTTATAAATATAGCTGCGCGTAGGCGGTACACTTCCAAAAATAAGCTGTTTTTTTTTTTTTTTTTTGTCGTGTCCAGTGGCGTACTCAGGAGGTGGGCTGACAGGGCTGCAGCTCCCTCTGAATTTTTCCAAACAAATTTTAAAAAATTTCGAAGTGAAATAGCCCTCTTGGGTCCGCTGTACGCCCGCCTATGCAGCTGTGGGTATAAAAATAAAATAAGTTTACTTTGATTTTAAAATCGACGTTTTTAAATGTGAAATCTCGGTGTAGTAAATAGAGAAGAAAAAATAATCGCAACATTTCTACTATATATTTGGAAATATGAGAAATTGGTGATACCACGTTTACCTAAAGATTTATCTTACAGTGAAGTTCTTTCTTTTATGTAACCTTATCTTCATATACTTCTTTCACGGGAGAGATAGACTTGATGTAAACAAATTGCGCCAGTTGGCAACGTCAATCACATGTTTGGCTTGAACGACAATCAATTGGTACCAATCAGACGGAGAACGCGAATCCTATTGGTTAACTGTTTCTTTAATGCAGAGAAAATAACCAATAGTGGCAGGATGGCAAACCTTCTGGCAACTTGTTTGTTTATTTTCAGTCTATCTTTTCCGTGAACAGAGTGCAAAACTGTTTTGTTATATTTCACTTTTTTTTCTTCTGTCAAGCAAATGGTGTCAACCCAGCAAATGTGTCAACCTAGCAAATGGTGTCCTCCATACAACATCTTCAGCTATGCCCGTAGTAGTTTTTGAAACCAAGAAAGATGTTTTCGATGAAGATTTTTCGGAGAAAATTGAAGTGCCTGACATTCAGGATGTGAGTGGTAGCGACTTTTGAACACTTATCTTTCTATTTAGGAACTGTTGTCCACCTTTTGATGTTGACTTTTATTGACTTTTTCTCACCTTAATGTGGATGTTAGTACCTGTGTGAGATTTTAAGGAAGTAATGCTCTCTTCTGGATCTTTTTTTTTTGGAATCATTGTCGTGATTGTAAGAGGGATCTTAGAGAATTATTTTCCTTGTTCAACTTAACCCATTAATGCCTAGCGTCCCTTTTTAGGGACGGTCCAAAAAAGGGTCTGAATTTCCCAAAAATGAACATTTCAACCAAATAATAGTGTTCAATGAGTACCTTGGTATTGTTTCAATTCGTTATTAACAGATTGCAGCACATAACCATTGTAAAGTGTGTTCTGTAGCAGTTTTAATATGATCTTTATCAAAAATCACATCGTTCACAATCTCAAGAAAAAAAGCTAAGTTTTCAAAGTTATTCCCAGCTTCCCAGTTTATGTTAATTGCTGATTTTATTTCTTCTTATAAAATGTCTTTTTAAATATTATATCGTAGGCAGAAAAAAGTTTTAGTAAAAAAAGTATGTACCCTCTGGGGTCTATCTTAACTTTTAAGGGACGATTTTTCTTTCCTTAATAAAAAAAAAATTTACGTGATATTTTTTTATTATTTTTCCTGTCCATTAAACACGGTTTGTAACCAGTATACAAAATATCTTTGGAAAAAAAATGTCAGGCATTAATGAGTTAAGATTTGAAGAGTCCGTTAACGCAATTGCGGGAATGTTCGGGACTGGGAAGTGAATTCATATCAAAGATACATCTAAAGTACACAGTTGCTTAAACTACACCAAGCGTTCCTAATTTAAGTAATGGATAACAATAATACAAAAAATGACCCTATTTTTCAAATATTTACTTACTGTTACCTGCGTCATCTGGAGCTTTCACGGCTCAACTAGAAAATAAAAGTGATATCAAGTGATACAAACACTCAGGATTAAATAAAAGATGAGAAATTGAGCTTGAATTTTTTTCATCAGAACAATGAAAACCGTCCGGAAAAATCGTCATTAGAATTAGATCATTTGTCTATCTCGATCCGAATATCAGTCTTCCTCTCTAAAGTTTTCCCCCCAGATGAGGAAAATAGTTCAGAAAAACCCTTTCAGAACAAGAAAACTTGAAAATACCACCAACAAGTTCTCTCAAAACCCCATTAGAATAGGTGATATAGTACCAAAAAATGCCATTTAAGTGTAGACAATATCCGTCAAAAGCTCCCATTAGAAATATAGTCTCCAACTTTTAAGTCACAAAGCTGACAGGTACTGTACTCCTTCGGAGAGCTATGTCCTTCAAAATTCACATCAGCATTCACAATTTTTAAATATCTTTAACAATATTAGTTACAAGTTCTTATTCCATGTAAAAACAAAAATTTGCATCAAAATTATCCATTGCCTGCCGGCTGCGAAAATCTATATATATCAAAATGGGTGATGGAAAATTTGTATGTTTGTTAATTATAAAAATCCATAGCTTTTGTCGGATTTTCATCAAACTTGGCACAGAGTCTCCTTGATGCACTGGAATACACATAGGCGAGGTTTTGAAATTTCAAAAAAAAATCCAAAAAGCTCAAGATTCAAATTTTTTGTCTCAAAATGATCATTTTCCTTCAATTTTGAATTTATAGAGTAATAGAGATGAGCTTTTAAGCATAAAAATTGATAAAATTTAACACTGTGGCGTACTTAGAGAGCACATAATTCAACTTTGCCTGCCGAGTCACGAGGCCTTTTGGCTCAGAGACCAAACACTGGGCCACCTTTACTGAGGTCCCTGGTTCTGGCCCCATAGGGGATCACATCAATCCTTACGCCACAAGTGGTGACCCGACGACTTAACAGATGGCGCCATGAAACACAACGCAGCGCAGGATCCGCTTCTACTGCATCCCTCACTAGTCCGCACAACCGCTGGGACCCACTCACGTGCACCCAACCGCGGATGCGCCTCTTGCCCTTTAGCAGCAAGCAACTCTCCCAGCATCAGCAACAACAGGCACAACTTCGGCCAGAGCACCTGGCTCCTTGGCGCACCATCTAATTCGAACATATCACTCTCTCACGCTCCCTCACTAGAAGGGGAGTACTGTGGTGTACTTATAGAGAACACATAACCCAACTTTACCCGCCGGGTCATGAGGCCTTTTGGCTCAGCGACCAAAGCCAATGCCTCCGAAATACTTAATGCCTACTACATTTGCCTCGTAGAAGTGCCATCCAGTACTTAGCGGATTGGCATAATGAGAGGGATGGTACAGGGACCCACATTCTTAGGAACTTGAAACAGCTTTCATGTTCACGTCAGATCCACTTTCAATGGATCCCTTCTCACGTGGACGTTGTGGGAAACGAACTTGCTGACAGTTTGGCGAGAGCTGGTGCCAGCGAAATCACGGTGCCAAGGACCCCTCTTACGTTTACCGAACTATTCTCAACTTCCAGGGCAGAGAATAGGGCAGCTTGGCTGAAACCGCCAAAGCATCCATGGTACCAGAGTGATCGCCCTGGCGGCGCTCTGATGGCAAAAGGCAGCAGAAAAGACCAAACTGCTCTTTCCCGTTTCCTTAGCGGCCATCTACTGACAATGACGTTTATTAACGGAACTAGAACCTTCGAGATGTGCACTAAGTGCTCTTCTGCTCAGGCCTCCCCTGAGCATATTTTATCATGTCTGGGGCTTTCCAAATTGGATCTTATCCAAAACCCTTTGATGGTTCTTGACTTTCTACGGGTGAACAGACTCATGGACCTGATCTAGCTCTGCTGGTCTCGGGGATCAGAACAAACAAACAAAAACATTTGCCTCAATACGGGAGACAGTTGTTCCACTTTGAGCAACCGCGCCAAGTATTTCCCGTTATAATAATTCCCCTCAAAAGGTGATATTTACTCAGCTATTTCAGATTTTTTGAAAACTGAAACGAGTTTATCAAAGCTTTGATCCAACTACATTTTTCAAAGAACCATGTCATGAGGATTATCAAAACGTGGCGCCATGCCATATTAGCGAAATAATTTAAATCGCTGCTGCCATTATTTTCTCTTCAAAGTTCAATTTCACGTTAAATAATGCTGCTGTTACTTTTTAATTAGATAGCTTATTTTTATTTGGCAGATTATTTCACTTTTCAAAGGCTTTATTTGATTAATTGGCGACTGGCGAGTTAGTTCTTTTTTTAATGGAACCTTTAATCCTAGAGCTAGAGCGTTTAGAGCCGCTATAAAGTCTATATAGTAGCCTAACCTAGAGCCGCTTTTAATCCTATTTGATGGCTAATATTGATTAAATATTGAACACGTAAGTTTTTATTAGTGCAAAATTGCTTTTGGCAACGTCTGCCAACCAGATCTGCTGTTTGTTTTGACCAGTTTAGCGAAAGTTTTTGAAAACAAGCCAAGTGTGTTTGTTCCCCATTATGATAATTTCCCACAATGTCTGACACTGGTGCTCCTTCTGGAGCCAACGATACTTCTGCGTCTGGAGTACCTCTTGCCAATGTTGATGGTGGAAGCCAGGTGAGTACAGATATCAGTACCATTTTAAATATCTCTGAAGTAGAAAGTGATCAAGTCAGCGCATTGAAACAGTACTTTGTGACTGTCGGTGGAAATGTCACTGGCAAGCTTCGTCTTGCGATAACACAGGTAGCACTGCTTAGCGCCAACAACTGTCGCCGCGGGAATCATACTGAAGCTGTTCCCAAAAAACTCATGAGCAAACTGAAATTCATAATATACAGTGTACCATTATTAATCCGGACTTCGCTTATTTCTTATGGGGATATTTCGATAACTGTGAATCTGGTGCGGTTGTCAAATTTTTGGCAGTAGTCATTTTATTTTGGTTGCCCTTTGTATACGTTTGCGAAGGAAAGATTTCTCTCACGAGTGTATTGGAAGCAAAGATTTGATGCAATTGAGAAAGATTGCCAGATTGCCAATTATCGAAGTCATCCCATCAGGATAACTATTTTGATGCACATCTTTACTAAAGAGAGAGAGAGAGAGAGGGAGAGCGAGTGAATTTCGTACGTTTATATGTTCCGGGTAATCTCCGGAACCAGTGCACCTATTTTAAAATTTCCTTCTGTACATGAAAGGTACATTCTCACAGCTAAACATAAGCTATAGTTTGAAAAATTTGATAAGCGGTTCTTTTTTATTCCAATTTAAGGTAATTTTCACATAAATCGTAGAATATTGGGGTTCAAAAATTACTTGTACGTATTAATGTTATATAACGTTGGAAATAGCTAATTTTTCTGCATTCAATGCGATTTGTTCTAACTTAAATAGAGCACGGGTTATTTGTGTTTAAAGCTTGCTATTTTCATGGCTGCGCTCAATTTCCTCATTAAAAACTATCAATAAAAAATAAACTAATTTTTCCACAGTTTCTCTTTTACACCATTGGATAGAGCGATATTTTTAACCCCAGATATTTCTCAACTTGGTCGAGAATCTATGCTTCTATTTCTATCAGAAAATAAATACACAACAAAAAAGGATTTATTTTTGCAAATTTGAAACTTGCAAAAATATTTTTTTATGGCACGAGCACAGCCGTGAGGGTACAACTAGTAATATATTCATGTAAAATCCGGAGAGATTATATCCGGGGTGAACTTTACTTTTTCAAATCCGTTAAGGAGAGCCGGGGGAGAGCCCTCCGGCTCTCCTCACAACAGCTTCACATCAGACCGTTTCAAGGTTTGTCTTGATTCGAGACACATACATTTTCCAATTTGTACTCAATTCCTAAACTTTCCTCCTAAATTTAGAGAGGAAACCCTTAAGTTGCAAAGATTGTGTTCCCTAGGGAGGTACGGATGCCCCACTCTCTATAGGTTGAGAGCCGTTAATTGAAGAAAATAATATCTCCAAATAGCTTTCTCACTTTTTAACCCGATTCCGAATTTTTCCTTCTAAGGAGGAAAATCCTAAAGTTGAGGATATTTCGTTCCTGGACTGCACGGACGCTCTCCACAGGTCCAGAACAGCCCCCCCCCCCCCCCCCCCGAATGGAACAAGTAAATTTTTCAAATATCTGTCTTACTTTTTTCCTAACTAGCTTATTACTCGGCGTTGTCCGGTATTGCATTACGTTTAACTTATTTCATGCTAAGATGAAATAGGTGAGCCTTAAATTGATAATTCATTGTTAATCGTCATCTTTGTTGGAAAATATTCATATTTAAATGTGTTACATTTTATCAAATTGTAATCTTAAAAGCTTATCTCTATTACTCTATCTATTCAAAATTGAGAGAAAATGGCCATTGTGAGACAACAAATTTTAAATCTTGAGCTTTTTGGATTTTTCTCAAACTTCAAAAACCCACCTATGTGAATTCTATTGCATCAAGGAACCTCTGTGCCAAGTTTGATGAAAATCCGACGAAAACTGTGGATTTGTATAAGGAACAAACGTACAAACAAACATTCAAATTTTGATCATACCCATCCATTTTTTTATATATAGATTCCAAAACATTCCTTCTAAATTTAAAGGGAAAACTTACAAGTTGTAGATATTGCTCTCCGTAAGAGGGCGCAGAAGCGCCTCAATCCACACAAGTGGGGAACTGGTGGGTAAGACTAATAAATTTTCCAAATATCTTTCTTCCTTTCCTTTTTTCATTTATACTAGCTGCCAGGGCAGCTAGATTATCTTCCTGCGGCATTTTGATACATAACGTACCCCCTCTCTAACTTTTACCTCGTTCTTAAGTTATATTATTTGATATGATTTAATGTTCATTCGATTTCAAGACGTACCACGCACGTGGCCCGGCGTTGCACGGGCACTTCGTGCCTTGAAAGTAGTGAGGAAAATTCCAAGAAACTACTCCCCGCCAAGGCGGCTCATTAAGAGGCGCCTTCGCGCCTTTTCTATTTTCCTGCATCAAAAAATCATTCGAATAATTGAGATGTTGCACGGGCACTTCGCGCCTTCAAGATGGTGAGGAAAGTTTCAGTAAGTTCAGCTCGCTCAAAGGAAAAAAGCAGACATAGATACTCAGTTTTTAACATAAGTAGATGGCTTTTCAACAAATGAATGTTTCAAAATATTACAAGTAGCTAGCGATAAAAATACTACATAAGTGGCCCGCTTATGAGTTTCGTGTTTGATTTAGTTAAGCCTTCATTCAAAATTCTCATTATCATTGTTATCACTGTTTCATAGCAACCACGTTTTGCAACAATGGATTTCATATTCAATCACTTATTAGGCTTAATCGCTCAAAATTTGACTACTTATTGATTGATATCTTCGCTAATTAAAATCGTATAATTATATAAATTGAAACTAATGAAGCCTGAAAAATTACCTATCTATCGGTACCTGATTCGACTTTCAGTTTATTGGCGTTCAATGGAAAGAAGCGTGACATAGATAGAAAGACAGAAAGAAAGACAGTTATAAAGAAAGATAGTTAGAAAGATACTCAGTTTTTAATATAAGTAGATACTCTATTCTTTCTGAAGGTGACTTCGGCACCCCTTCTTACAAGCGTCTCTTTTATTTTCCAGGGATAGGAAATTACCCCCATTGCCCCACTCCCTCTGGACCTACTGTGTGTTTCCATTTGGACGGTGTTAGGGATTGGTGACAAACAAAAATCGCCACTATCGCCAAAAGGGTGCAGTAAAGTCTATTTAGGCTCTTGTGCCCTCCCCCCCCCCCCCAACAAAAAAAGAACCACAACCAACCAACAACAAACGCTAAGGGGAACTATCAAATATATTTTTCCTATTGTTGGGGACAAACCTAACTTGGCGGCGCTGTAACGCTGTGATTAGGATTTGCGTATAGCACAATGTTGCCAGGTTTGCCT
>JAXGGA010014951.1:0-30585 GCA_038373865.1 Uloborus plumipes | reverse complement strand
GTTATTTTTAATTGATAGATTGCACAGTTAGAAGAAGTGAGCAAGTAAAACAAATGAAATTCACAAGTGTGCATTGAGATTGTCTCCAAACAAATACTTTTTGCCTGCGGCAAATAACTGAAATTTTTTTACCAAAGCTAATAATAGCGAATAACTCTTATTTGCTTCACCCAAATGAACTGCGCCTTTAATAATTCCCTAAGAAAATATTTATCTTTTTAATTCCCTTTTTTTGGCACATGCTATATTTCTTTAATGCAGTGAATGAAATGTCTTGTTTTAGATTGAAAAAGGGCCCTTCAAGCTCCCTCGAGTAACCACTTGTTGCACAAAACAGTATCAGTTTTTATTCCAGCCTACTAGATGAATGCTTTCCTTCAGTGCTAGCTCCTCATGAGCTCTTGAGTTAAAGTGATACTTTTCAATCGGCATGGCTTCATTCGTGTTGCATTAGCCCAGCTGAGATTTTTTCTTTTCTTTTCTATTCTTTTCTCTTTTTAAAAATGTAGATGCCATGAACTCGATTTAGTTTTCAATACGGTAAATTGGGTTTTCCTGGTTAATTTAATTATGAGGGTGTACTGTTTAATCTTTTATGGTACGACCTTCCTGGAAGTTGCGCATGCCTGAGGTCTCTTCTGATTTTCTCAAAATAGGGGGGAAAGGCAACCAGGAAGTAAGAAGAGAATAAAAACTGAAAGAACCGGCACGTGCTTCTCCTTAACCTATCAGCCCTTTTTCAAATGGAAGCGCTTGTGACTGCCAGGCGCGAAGTTCAAAAACAGACAGTACATTTATATTTATTGTTATTTAAACTCTATTCCTGCTAATTTTGTCTCTGCTGAAACATTCATTCAAAATATAAATAGGTGTCGCTCAGTTGGAGATTTAAAACCCTCACTGTCCAAGTTATTATTTACCGAAGAAAAAATATCAATACACACAGAATGTTAAGCACTAGTGTATTTAACCCAATTTTTTCCTCACTGTCATACTAACCTAAGTTATATTATCTTTACTTTTCAGAAAAATACAAAAAGCGTTTGTACTTGTAATAATTACTAAGAAAGTGAATTATGTATTCAAAAAATATAATAGTTTCGGATAATATTTTGCTAGAATTTTACACATTTGGAAGCCTAAAGGTAATGCCTAAGTAAGCTGATAAAACTGAATATCTATCTGCACATGACAGTTAAACTTCACAATTTAAAAAATGACCATTAAAAACGCATATAGGAAAAAACGTTTTCTATTTAACAAAGCATGTAACGGCAATTAAACGGTAACAGGCGAACCAATTTTTCACAAAATAGCTTACAAAGACTAGAAATAAGTTAAATCCTTCTTCTATTTTACGAACTTTATGAAGAACATAGTTTTTACTTCTAATATAATGCAGTTAAAGATCCGGAAAAAATATTAAAGTACACCGTAAAAAATGAATGTTGTTTTTATAGTACAATATAGCTAATTTTATAGTTATTTTATAGTAATAAACTGGAAAAAATGCTAATTTTAGAATAGTAAATTGTAAAATTGCTAGTTTACAGTAATAAACTGTAGCATTGCTAGTTTTAAAGTTTTAAACTATAACCTCTGCTGCCAGTATTACACTGTTGTTTTTACAGTAGGGTCAATCCATGTCAAATCACCCAGGAAAACGGGATTTTGTAACCCATGTCCTCGGATTTTGATAAAACTTGGTGTATTTAATATTTTTATGTTGGTAAGTAACCATATGCATTCTTTTGCCCATATGTGATCTGGTTTTTGTTTTACAGGCCGTCAAACTTTTCAAAAAATTGCATTTTCTGTCAACCGCTAAGCCTAATCTGCATGTATACTTATCTCTTCAGTAAATTGTGACGGGTGCAGAAATCTTTCAATATTTCCAAAAATTCTCAGATATGTTGCTGAAAGTATGAGGATTTAATAAAAAAATACTTGAAATTTATATAATATAATTTTGTTTGAATAAAATTTGAATAAACTACGACAAGCATTTTTTTTCTTGTGCAAAACATGAGTTTACTTAAGTGGCATTTCACGAAAAGGCGGAGGTCCTATTCAATAATGGAAGCATTCGAAATGAGCCTGAAGGTGTGTTCTATCATTGCAAAGAATAAAATTAGTGGTTTTTTTCGTTTTCTCGTTGCTGTTGCACAATATACACATTTCAGTATCAAAATTTTTGAAAAAAAGTTCTAGTCATTTTCCTAACCTAAATTTCACTGAAAAGCACACATATTTTTATTTTTAAGTGTATTTACAGCCCTATTATGCTACTTAAAAATCATCTTAATCCCTTATTAAGCAGAAAGAAAAGTGAGAAATAATTTATGACTCCCAAATTCAGTTGTTAAGTTCAGCAAAATATCAGATGTAGAAAAAAGATGTGCAAAACATGAATTCACTTTAGTAGCTTTTTATGAAGAGGCGGAGGTCATATTCAATAATAGAAGCATTCGAAATAAACCTAAAGGTGTGTTCTATCATTGCAAAGAATAAAATTAGTGGCTTTTTTTCGTTTTCTTGTTGCTATTGCACAATATACACATTTCAGTACCAACATTTTTGAAAAAAGTTCTAGTCATTTTCCTAACTTAATTTTCAATATTCTTTGCGTAAAAGAAGCATTGTTCATGCTTTTGTAGCATGAAAACGTATTATATTTAGTTTTAATGAATTATAATTGTATTGAATGTGCAAAGAAGAGATAGGATAGCACAATCTTTAAAGTAAAAATAATAATTAAAAATGTGAGTTTCTGAATATTATCGGATTGTTTGTCTTTGAAGTGTTTGTGTGATCCTGTTTTCAGCAAATTTAAGGAATATTCTGTTTGTTATTTTAACGCTCGACCTTCCTTGCATTTCCGACGTCGGACAGTACTTGTTGAAGTCAAGTTATCATGAAATATTCGGAATACTTATTTTGTACATATTCAATCTCCTTTTGAAGAGAATAGTAACATCTTCCAGAATCTTATGTTACGGACCGTTTGACGTAGTTATTTCATTTAACATCTTACTATTTCTTGGTTATAGTAAAGATAATAGTCTCTTCTTAGGTAAAAGATAGTCTTGCTTCAAATCCAGCATAGTCACTTACTTGAAAATTTTCAATTTTTTTCTTTTAAACTCCAATAGCAAGTGTCGAAAGCTGTATTTGCTCTTAACTGGATGCTGAAATTTCTAGTTTATTTTTATTGAATTATGTCTGTCCGGGGCTCTAGCTTTTTAATTATCTCCTATTATTATTTATCAGCGCAAACCAACCTTCCTGATAAGCGAATTCAATGAAAAACAAACAAACCAAAATAGAAAACCCACTCACATTCTTTATCCCTCTTATCACTATGACCCATATTTTGATAAAATAAGAAGAGACCTGATACATGCGCAAATGCAAGGAAGGTTGAGCGTTAAAATATCAAACAGTATATTCCTTAAATTTGCTGAAAACAGGATCACACAAACACTTCAAAGACAAACAATCCGATAATATTCAGAAACTCACATTTTTAATTATTATTTTTACTTTAAAGATTGTGCTATCCTATCTCTTCTTTGCACATTCAATACAATTATAATTCATTAAAACTAAATATAATACGTTTTCATGCTACAAAAGCATGAACAATGCTTCTTTTACGCAAAGAATATTGAAAATTAAGTTAGGAAAATGACTAGAACTTTTTTCAAAAATGTTGGTACTGAAATGTGTATATTGTGCAATAGCAACAAGAAAACGAAAAAAAGCCACTAATTTTATTCTTTGCAATGATAGAACACACCTTTAGGTTTATTTCGAATGCTTCTATTATTGAATATGACCTCCGCCTCTTCATAAAAAGCTACTAAAGTGAATTCATGTTTTGCACATCT
The DNA here is from genome assembly GCA_038373865.1 of Uloborus plumipes. Lineage (NCBI taxonomy): Eukaryota > Metazoa > Arthropoda > Arachnida > Araneae > Uloboridae > Uloborus > Uloborus plumipes. The sequence goes on along the minus strand of JAXGGA010014951.1, from coordinate 26,695 downwards.
TTTTTCTACATCTGATATTTTGCTGAACTTAACAACTGAATTTGGGAGTCATAAATTATTTCTCACTTTTCTTTCTGCTTAATAAGGGATTAAGATGATTTTTAAGTAGCATAATAGGGCTGTAAATACACTTAAAAATAAAGGTATGTTTGCTTTTTAGTGAAATTTAGGTTAGGAAAATGACTAGAACTTTTTTTCAAAAATTTTGATACTGAACTGTGTATATTGTGCAAGAGCAACGAGAAAACGAAAAAAACCACTAATTTTATTCTTTGCAATGATAGAACACACCTTCAGGCTCATTTCGAATGCTTCCATTATTGAATAGGACCTCCGCCTCAGAGGTGGCGCTAGGAAATGCCCGACAGGGGGGCAAGCTTCCCCGACAGGGGGGCATAAATAAAATTTTAAAATTTACATTCACTAACTCTCCTCCCCCCTCCCACCTTCTTCTATCTTTCCATTTTTTATGATGCGTAAATACAAAAGTAATCATTCTTACCTCTAACAAAACAAATACGAATTTTGTATTTACAGCTTATCATCAAACTAAAATACGATGATTGAAATTAAATAAAATGATAGAAACATACTAATACAAGTTTTATTATCCGAAATAAATAGATATACGGAGAACGAAATTATTAATTAATGAAAATTTTGTAATTTTTTCCGGGTTTCACCAGCTTAGTTACGTCCGTTTTTTTAATTCTTTTACTATAAATAAAAATATCGTGGGACCCCCCTCTCCCCCGTTTTCGTTTCTTGAAAAGAAATGAAAAGAAAAGTATGTTTCATAAATTATTTTTAATTTACGAAACATACTCCATTTTTTATTAGAAATTATTAATTTTCCCATAAATATTTTTATTTGTTAGAAATCCTAATTCTGAAGTCCGAGTAAAAATGTTGGATTGAATTGACAATTTTGGAGTGATACCTTTATAGTAAACTGCAAGTTATCACTTCAAAATACCGAACTTCTTCAACTTTTAATCGGCTATGCCTCTTGTGCTAACTTTTCTCATTTTATTTAATTTTAAATGACATGCCACCCGAGTTTCAAAATAAAACGCTGTTTTACTTTCGGTTTTTTAGAAAATATTATTTAATTATTGAATATAAGACTAATAATAATGAAGAAACATTTTAAATACATTTCTATTTAGTTTCATCTTTACATCACTTACATTAAAAAACGAAAACCACTAGAACTTTATTTTGCGAGCTTTTTTTTGGCTGCAAAAGCTTTTACTATATCATCAAATGATAACCTAGAGAATAATGATAATAATAATAAAAACAAAAATAAATACAAGCTGAGTAACCTTAAATATTTTCAAAACAAAAACAGTTTTTTGAATTCATAATTGAAAAATCGGGAATCGTGTAAAATGAGAGTTCTATCTTTATTCAGTTTATCTCTAGTTTTTCAGTAGTTTTTATTTTGAAATTAAGAAAAAAAAAGAAGAAAAGGAATACTTCCAATTGTTAAAAAAAAAAAAATCGTTAACTAAATACCAAATGACTAATTGTTTTCCTTTTCACATTGAATATTATATTTAATACGTTTGAAAACTATTTGAAATGAAATAAATTTTAAAAGCCTTAAATACTTTGCAAATTAAAAATATTTTCATGAATTTCACTTTAGAAAAAATCTCAAGTAAAAAAAATGTAAATTTTACATTTAAACTATCCAATATTCAGCATTAAAAGAAGTGTACAGTGAAATTTTAAGAAACTTAGGAATCCTAAACTTTACTGTGTAAGAAATGGAACGAGAGTATTAAAAAAAAGTTATTATTGAATGAATGTTTATTAATTATCATTTGTTTATTAAATACTTTACGAAACTTCACATATTATGGCCGAAAAATATTCTGTACAATTTATTTATTTAAAACAATAATTTAAATTTGAAAATTGGTACTTTTTATTAACGCGAAAATTTCCGGAAACCCGATTAAGTGATTTACTTTAAAACCGGTCATTTTTATTATTCAAATTGTTTAGAAATATATATTTAAAATATTTTTTAATAAAAAATACGAGCATCCATGTAGACTTTGATGCTTGAAGCAGTTGCTGAATAATCTTACCTGATTAAAGATTAACCCCTCCCTAGTTTCTGAAGGGTAAGGGACATAGTTGATAAAACTTAGAAGGGGAAAAATTTGCATTTAACATTTTCCCCAAGAGTTTTGTTTTTTTAATATTTTTTTTATCGGCTGTAATAATGCCCTCCTCCATTTTGGCGCCCCCCCCCCTGACTGCTTGTATTACTTGCCACTAGGTGTGAAATCAGTACTTTCTGAAGATCATAGAGGAAATAAGCAATATTAGAAGAGGAGAAATAAATCCGTTGTAGTAGCTAAAGATGCCCTTTAGTGAATGATTCTACTGTGTGGAGACGGATAAGGGGGACTTGTGGCTCCGATTCCTAAAACAGAGGCTACCGAAAAGGGAACGCTGCAAGGATTTTCCCTAGGCCAGTGGGGTGAACAAGCTTTCGTCATTGTAAGCTAAAAGGAAGACACCATGTTGACAGTTTTATTGCAGTTTAATCTTGGAAAAGGGACGCATTTTCCGCTTCTTTGTATCGGGGTGCTTTCAAAGCTTCACTTCTCGGAGTGAGTGATTCAAGATGAAACTTTAACTGGTCACTCTCTAAAAGAAAATATATTCAAGCCATTTACTGGCCTCTTCTCACTTTCTCTCCGTTAATCTTTCCTACTCCTTTTAAACATTAAAAGACATTTCTTTAAATTCTTCCTGTGCCTGCATTGAGACTTTTTTTTAGGGAGAGCTTTCTTTTAAAAATTTGTCTTTTTTTAAAAAAATAATGAAAAGAAAATTATGCAGTTACTTAGCCAGTTCAGCACCCCTAAATTCTGGCGCCGGGACACGAGCCCGGTTTGCCCCCCCCCCCTCTAGTTACGCCATTGCTAACCCCACTCCCCAACAAATGTTCTTTTCAAAAAACATCTATAAAATTATAACCACTTTAAAAGTTTCTTTTTAGTTGAGAGGCATGGAAATTCCTTTGGTTTTTTCCCCCCGCATAGGATAATACTACAAAGTACAATTTTTTCCATTCTACACTTCCACATAGTAAAAAATTAAAATAGTTTCGTCTACACTTATAGGATAATTGCTGAACGCTTTGTAGGCGAAGTTTTCAAATCCTGTTACAGAAGAAAAAATATTGCGCATTTCACCATATGCTAATTTAAATTTAAATACAATAGAAAGAGAGAAAAGCTGAAAAAATTAAACCCGAAACTCAAAAATATCCGTAAAAGAGACAAAATTAAAAATGAATGGACAAATCGATATTGAAGGATATATACATACGAAAAAAACGGAGAAAGAAGAGAGATCAATTTCATATCCATCTTTTGGCTTTTGTTTTTTTTTTTTCATATGTTGTGTCCCAAACTTTATTTGTTGGAAATCGCTTTCCTACTCCAGCCTAGCTCATACGACAGAATTAGCAAATTTTGATACACTATTAAAAATGATAAGAAAAAAAAAAAGAAGAAAATAGCAAAAAAAAAAAAAAAAAACAAGCCACCCAGTCCCAAAACAATCTCAAACTTGCTTTTCCAAGTTCTGGCCTTTCATCGAACTTAAATTTTTTATTACTTTAAAATAAAATTAATGATTACAAATGTTATCAGAATCTCTACATCAGAATCTCTACATCAGAATCTAATACATTTCAGCAGACCTGCCTTTGGGGGATCGGAGGCGAAAGCAATGCTCCACCTGACTTTGGGAAACTAATTGATTTACATGCAAGTGGGTGTGGTTTTGCTATTTTTTTGGTATAACTTACAATGAGTATATACCCCTTGTCCCCCTTCTGGAAAAACGTAGGAAAAAAATCTTATATTTTTGTGCATAGAGAATTTTAAAATTACTCAGTGCATGTTTACACTTAAAACAAATTTTCGAGTTGATTATATTTTAAACGGCGGAAATATAAATTGACACAAATAATAGAACTTTTAATTTAATCAGCTCAGTTAAAATCAATGCTAACCATCATTCTTCATGCATTATTCAAGCTGCAAAGGACTACATTCTGCAAATATCGTTTAATGTTTTAAAACCATCGGCATAGTATAACACAGCTATAAATTATATCGATAAAAAGTTATCATATTTTTTTTTCTTTTAAAGCAAATGTACATGCATGTTAGAGAAGGATATGCAATGCAATTAAATAACAAATTGAGAAGCGAAGCTCTATCATTTCTTTAAATGAAACACAATAAGTTCTTACCTCTGTAATGAAGAAAATTATTTTGAGCTTTAACTTTACTTTCTTCTTACTATACGAGTAAGTGCCTAACTCATTAGACAGAACTTTAAATTGCGTCGAACCACTAGTTACTAGAATCGTTCAACTGTACGACGACTTTTCGAATCGCTTTTGAAAAGTTTCGTCTGAGGTCTTCCATACGGGGACGTAAGCATTTCCCCACTTCCCATTCTACATTTCCTTTGAAAATTTCCGATAGCCTAATTGTCACCACGGTCCTTACGCTGATGGGCTTTTTACGACTAAAGTAGCAGCAAATCTGCTTTGTATCGTCTCAATACGGGAAATTTGCACACTACCCCCTGCTGACAGCCAGCAGGCAATGAATGACAGGAAATCACTTAGAGGGGGCAATTCATCGAATCGCCATCGGGAAGATCGGAAAGTGTCTCTCGAATGACAATGAATGTTTGTTCAAAACACACTACAAGCGGTTTTCGTGTGGTGTCTGATTAGGAAAAAAGATTTCTCCTTTTCAACAAAGAAACTTTGCCCAAAACTAAAATACCGTGTTCGCCTGGACACAACGAGATGAGAGAAGAAGGATGGATCACGAGAAGAACTTACCAGGAGGTTTTCGTGTTCTGCATTGGATAAAAATTCGCGCTATTTTTCAATTAATGGAAATAATTTAGATTTTATTTATTTATTTATTTTTTTTTTGAAAGAGAAATATTTCTTTGGAAAATTTTACTTATTCTGTCGGAATCTATCAGATTTCTATCGGAAAAAATTTTAGCGTCGGAATTTTTTTCCGACGAGCTCGGAATTTTCCCCGACGGGGGGGCAAGACGCTTCCGACAAGGGGGCAATTGCCCCCCCTGCCCCCCACCTAGCGCCGCCGCTGCTCCGCCTTTTCGTGAAATGCCACTTAAGTAAACTCATGTTTTGCACAAGAAAAAAAATGCTTGTCGTAGTTTATTCAAATTTTATTCAAACAAAATTATATTACATAAATTTCAAGTATTTTTTTATTAAATCCTCATACTTTCAGCAACATATCTGAGAATTTTTGGAAATATTGAAAGATTTCTGCACCCGTCACAATTTACTGAAGAGATACGTATACATGCAGATTAGGCTTAGCGGTTGACAGAAAATGCAATTTTTTGAAAAGTTTGACGGCCTGTAAAACAAAAACCAGATCACATATGGGCAAAAGAATTCATATGGTTACTTACCACCATAAAAATATTAAATACACCAAATTTTATCAAAATCCGAGGACATGGGTTACATGACCGGGTGAACTGACATGGAATGACCCAGTAATAAACTTTAAAATTGCTAGTTTCACAGTTTATTACGATGCACTTTACAGTTTTAAACTAGAACCTCTGCTGCCAGTATTAAACTGTTGTTTTTACAGTATAATACAGCTAATTTTATGGTAATACGCGATAAAAATGCTAATTTCACAGTAATAAACTAAAATTGCTAGTTTTATTGTAACTAACTAAAATAGCTAGTTTTGCAGTTTATTACTGCGCTTTTGCAGTTTCGAACTGAAACTTCAGCTCTCAGTATTATACTGTAAAAACAACTTATTTTTGGAGTGTAATATTATCTCCTCCGTGACGGACGTATCTCATATGATACGGCAGTTACGGAGCCAAAAAAGAAACATAAAACAAGTACTGCTTATGGAAAATTTTTAAATTTAACTGTATTTTATAACAATAGAGCCCGTGTTCTTCACACAATTCATGCAATGAAACAAGGATCTAACATTTTCGTAGTCTTTTCAGGCTGATCTGTGAAGCAATTGGTGTTTTTTGGTACAACGCAATTCCCATAAGTATAGTTTCACTATGTCGGCAAGTTTTAACTTTTAGCCCTTAAGTTTTTTTACTTTAAATCATAAAAAAAATGTTGCCTACTATGATTTTATTTCTTTCAAGATGTTAAGGCTGAATTTTGCATTTATTTTTCAACAGGAGATGAAATGCATAGTACATAGAGGCAGTTAAAAAGATGGTAAACATATTCCCTATTTATTAACCTTCAGAATTTTGCTAAAGCCTTTTCTCCAATTTTAGCTTTTTTGCTGAAAAACTTTGAAACGCAGCTTAAACCTTGGTATAAGTAGGAAAATATTTAGTAAAATTGTCACACACATGAATGAAATCACTCAAATTACATAAATCGTTTTTTCATCTTAAGCCACCAAAACCGAAATAATAAATAAAAGTGTATTACTTTTTTCATTTTTTCACTCACAGAGTTCTTCTCTTGGATCTTTACTAAAGAGTCTAAATCAATGTTTTATTTATTAGAGAATCCATAAAATGTGTAGCTTTTATTCATATCCTTCCTTTAATAAAGGAAATTTTATATCTAAAAAAGAACATATTGTCGAGGTAAGGAAAAATAATAACTTTTTGGGGAGAAAAAGCATGCAGCAGAAATATTAGATGCCTTAAACGTCATTCCGAGATAGCTTTGTCGCAAATATGTTTTATTTCTTTATGTTTCTCAGCTATTTTTTCGTTATCTTTTTTGTGACATTTTTGGGACAAAATGAGAAAAGGAGATACATAAAAAGGTAATAGAAGCGACGCGTATAATTTTTGTTTTCTTACTTTTGTACGTTTGTTACTTAATTGTAGCCTTATAGTCCAGAATTACAGTTCATCTTATTATATATTAAACTTAGTAAATATGCAATAGGATGTTTGTGTAACCAGAGAAGTTATTCCACAAATATCATTTAAGGACGTTTTAAATATGTTTGGATCAAAATATCAGTGCAAACATATTTCAATACTGTCGGCCCCGTTTAAACGAAAACTGTCGGTTCCAAGAAATATCATTCGATTAAGCGGGGATCTTTAACATTGCGTATATGATATTGGAAATATTCTGTTTCTGGCATGTTTTATTCGTACAAGAGGGGTATTCGTTTATCCGTTTTTTCTATCCCACAATATCTTTCTCTTTAAAAAGAAACAACTTATTTTCCCCAACTTATCATAGGGCTTGGACATTTATTTCCAACTTATTCCCGTTGATGTTCTTGTATTATATTGTACCTTTAATCTTTGTCAATTTTTATGTAACCAAGAGTATCCCGAACATATGTAACCAAGATCATGTGATCACTTTATGTATTTTTTTAAAAATAAGAAACACTTGCGTCATTTAGGGCAAACCAAACCGAGAAGATCTTGCAATCATTCGGGCCCTGGATGATGGCACTTCCTACGCGATTAAACGGGGTCGACAATACTTACATTCATTGTTAATAAAAATAAAATAAGTGAAGTGCCACATTTATTTATACGAGGCGCATTCATAAAGTAAGGGCCGTTTGGTCACAGAAAAAAATATACTCATAAGAAACAAATTTTATTGCCATATTTAGTTAGGTACAAACTTACTTTACTTATCTACATAATCGCCGTTCACTTCTAAGCATTTTTCGCACCGCTGCATCAGCTTCTTTGACCAATCTGCCAAGAATCTTGCCGCCTGAGAGTTGAACCAGTTGACAACGGCCTTTTGAGTCCCTCTTTCGGTTTCAAAACACTGTCCGCCGAGACACTGTTTAAAATGAAATAGGAGGAATCCCCTAGGTGAATGGTCGGGACTATACGGTGGGTGGTCAAAAAGTTTCCAACGAAAATCTTGAATTTTCTCCTTGGTTTTGGCAGCAGTGTGAGGACGCGCGCTATCATGGAGGAATATTATGCCAGCTGACAGTTTCCCGCGACGTTTGTTTTGGATAGCACGTCTCAATTTCTCGACGAATTACAGAACGCACTTCACAGTTGGCGGGATCAACGATTTTCACCGCCATTATTCTTTGCATTCACTGACAACAACACGATTTCAGAATCGAAACAAATGAAGCTGTAGCTTCGCAATGAGTCAATAGATGGCTCTGCAGTCAAACTGTGCTCCGAAGTGCCATTATTTAAATATAGGCAAACGGCCCTTACTTTTTGAACGCGCCTCGTATTATTAATTTCTAAATGATTAATTCCATCCTCTACTAAAAGCAAGTTCTAAGAAAAACTGAAAACATAGTTCTATTCACTAAAAGGCATATTTTTTTACTCTATAAATATTTCATTTTTTCAATGGAAAGTAATCTTTCAAAAACTTCTAAATTTATTTTTTTATTAAAAGCAATTTTTAAATACGTTGTATGATAAAAATCTAGTTCTATTCTCTGTTGAAAGTAAGGTCTCAAAACGTCTCTTAATACCAAAATCAATTCCTTATCAGAGGCAATTTTTCAAACCCCTCGCCACGTGTTTCGCCTCATACCTGTACTTGATTTTCATGTCTCTCAAAAGGTATTTTTAAGTTTGGTAAATGTGTTTTGCTTGACGTAAACAGCGTACAATTTATGTTAACACCAGGTTGTTTTGACAAATATTTTACGTAGAAAAGCTTTTTTTTTTACATTATGAATTTTGTGTTGCTGAGAGTTTAGCACTGAACTTTTCATCTTTTCCATTTATTGACTACATTCAATTGATTTTATCATCAGTTACATCATCCAAAAGTGAAACCATTACTACACTGTAAAAATGAATGATGTTTTCACAGCATACCACAACTAATTTTATAGTAATAAACTAAAAATTTCTAATTTTACAGTAATAAACTGTAAAATTGCCAATTTTACCGTACTTAACCGTAAAATTGCTAATTTTGTAGTAATAAACTAAAATTGCGAATTTTACATGTTATTACAGTGCATTTTACAGTTTAATACTGAAACCTCTGCTTCCAGTATTATACTGTTGTTTTTACAGTATAATACAACTAATTTTACAGCTATAAACTCTAAAATTTCTAACTTTACAGTCAAAAACTGTAGAATTGCATGTTTTAAAGTTTATTACTGTGCATTTTACGGTTTTAAATTGGAACCTCGGCTGCCAGTTATACTGTTAAAATAACAGTTAATTTTTTTGCAGTGTACCTTGAACATTTTCAAAAGCAAGATCTTTAAATTGTCAACTGATAACCGAACTATGTATAATCTGTTGCCCTTGCAAAAGTATGAATCATGTCCGCCAGAAGAACTGCTAGGAAAGATTTTTGAATTATACAAGTGGAAAGAAATAATGGTTTACGTTAAATAACGTGTTGGGTTACAGATTATTTTTGAAAATATTTTAGCACGTTTATTGTATGAAACGTATATCATTGATTTAAATTAGGGGATAAGAGCTCTCTTCAGGGTTCTCTGAAATCGAAGTCCTAAAAACGCAAATGTAAAAGCTATTTTTGTTGATGTTGAGGGAATGGTAAAGGTTTGGGAGTTTTCTCCAGAAATTTTTTCATTATTCTCTGAAAATCTCGTTTCTTAGCTACTGGTGGGACGAATACCCATCTGGTCTAGTTTCACCAGACCAGATCCATGAGAATCAACCCTAGCCTCTTCACAGGAAAATCCAAGAATTTGCAGAGTGTGATGAGAAGAAAAAGAGGCAACGTCGTATTTGGGGCATAGTGGAAATCTCTTTTCGCCATCCTAAATTGGCCCGTGCAAAATTTCGTAAAAAACCATCTGATTTACTCTGGATCCCTTGAATATTTTGGCTACGCCAGAGTATCTCTGGAAGTACCAAGGATGAGCAGGAGGTTATTACAGAGATGCTTTAACGACACAGCACGTCGATCAAATCAGGTCTTCTAAAAATTTTTAGAAACTGACCTAAATTTTAGTCTCGGTTTGGTCACGAATGGAGAAAGAGAAGGCAGGTAGCTCGAGATATATTTTATAAATCATTAGGCTGTCTTTGAGAATGAAGTTTTTGATAGCTCTTTGACGGAAATGTCTAAAAGCAAAATTTTAAGCTATGAGTGGTTATGTTAGGGAAAAGTGTGTTTGGTTCTATACCCGGAAGCTTTTTAAAAGAGAAGTTTTAAAACGCAATTTCAAGCTTTTTTTGGAGGGGGGGGGGGCATTTAAGTTAGGTGAACAGGGGAGGGGGTTCAGTACCCTTCCCCTAACAATTTTCTAAATGGACATCATAAAAACTAGGGATGCACCGATAAGCAAATTGGTCGATTATCGATTACCGATTAATAGGCTAATGACAATCGGCCGATTAATCGGTAGAGCCGATTAATGATTAGAATTATTATTTTTAATACTATAAATTTCATCCTCACTGTTTTTTCCAATTTCTTTTGCAATTCCGATTTCAAAAATGGCCACTTATTTATTCCTGAGAGAAGATTTGTTTTTCTCCATTTTTCCAATTTTTTCAAAATACATAATTTCAAAATTTTAGCAAATTTCTTTGAACCAATTATCATATTTTTATGAATAAAATTGTATTAAGAGTCTAGACATGAAAATTATTTTTAAAAAATTAGGGGGAAGCTGTGGTGAACACTTTAATTTAGGAGTGATGTTCTTAATTCAAATTAATTTTTCAGTTATAAGTTGCTATTTATATCAAGTCTTTTATTCTTTGAAACTTAGAGGTGATCTAAAAGCATTAAGAGCTAAGTAGAAAAGTATCGACACATGAAAAATGCTGCACCATTGTCAAAATGTTTGTATTTATTCAAAATAGGAATAATAAATTATTAAATCATTTGTATCAACTGAGAGGACTATTATTATTATTATTATTTTATTATTATTACATTGCTATTTTGTATTTCATTCTTTAAATTGTTTTTTTTTTACTTACTACACTACATTTTCGTACTACATGTTATACTTGTGCTTGCTGAAAATTATTTATTTCTTATTCATAAATTTATCCATCGTAGTTTCTTATTCAAGCATCCTCAAGTATTTTTTTTTTTTTTTTAACATCTGACTGATTATAAATGAAATGAGATATTTATGTTTTCGTATTCCAATTGAAAAGTTCAGGAATTTAACAAACGGTTTTCTTTTAATATTCCAATCAGTTTTACGCCTTGTACGAAATATTTGTTTTGTTTTCACTCGGTTCACTTTCATACTGCATGTTATTCCAGAAAATTACATTTATTTACTGTTTATACAACTGTTTATCATAGATTCTTGGTGAAAGTATACGTTGAGAAATAATATTAAAAAAAATATTTTTTTCACCGATTAATCGGCAAGATTTTGCCGATTATTAATAATCGGCAGGGTGGCCGATTATGGCCGATTAATCGGTATTACCGATTAATCGGTGCATCCCTGATAAAAACACAATTTTACGCTATTTTAGATGGTTACGCTATCAAAGAGAGGACCCACATCCAAAAACGTTTTTGAAATTGAATTGCTATTGACAAATTTTAGGCTATATTTGATGACGTAAGTAGAAAGATCAGGGTTCGGTCGGAAATATCCCCAGAAAATAAATTTTAAAGCTACCCTTGGCGATGTAAGAAAAGAGGGCTTCCTTCCGTCTGCGCCCAAAACATGCTCTTGCAAACACATTTCAAAATATACCCACCGCACCCTTACCGCCCAAAATATGTCCACCGCTGAAATTGCTAATTTTACAGTAGTAGACTGTAAAATTGTTAGTTTACAGTAATCTAATATATAAAATTCTCGTGTCACAGTTTTCGTTGTCATACTCCTCCGAAACGGCTTGACCGATTTTGATGAATTTTTTTGTGCTTATCCAGTATCTATGAGAATCGGCCAACATCTATTTTTCATCCCCCTAAATGTTAGGGGTAGTCCACCCCTATATTTTTTTTTTTTGTTCGCACATAACATCTGATCTACTGAACCGATTTGGACGATTTTTTTTTAATCGATAGGAGATGGTGTAACTTAGGTACCATGTACTCATATGACGATATTTGTTCACTAGAAAAAAAGTTATGATCGAAAAACTAACATTTCATGTCATTTAAAACAATATGTGTTATCGTAAATCCCTACTTCAATGAGCGACCCGATGGTCAAGTGGTTATGCGCGTCACTTTGAAGTTCCTGATGGAATGAGATCGAATCCAGGTTTGCAAGGATTTTTTCGAACAGCTGCATGGTCTTTTTTTTTTTTTTGAATGATTTTAATGATTGTAATGTCCTTATGCAGGTACATCCCCTCATGGGGATCTACCCCATATTTTTTTTATAGTACAAAATTACAATTTTGATCGGATCTTTGTTAAAATTGGCAATGGGGTCCTTCGATGCTGTAGAATTTTCTTATGGACGTTTGTGCCATTTTTGGGGGCTTTGAATCGATTGTGGCAATAAATGGTTTTTGATTTGCAGCACTTATATTATTTTTTCAAAAATTATATACACTATCAATTATATTATGTTAATTTTTGTACCTTTATAAAATTCTGTATTTTATACCTTGCATTTGCGTCAAATTCAAGGTAAAATTAAAAGTCAAAAATTCTGAAGAAAAATATATGTTAAAAATTAAAGTAACTATTTTTGTGATTTTCATATTGGTTGTGACCAAAAAACATCATTACAAACAAATAAAATGTATCAAACACCATGAGTGTTGAGTTATTAGGCAAAATCTGCTGTATAAAGTTTTTTTTCACTGCGAGAGGGGGGGGGGGTATGAACGACCATTAAAGTGACACAAATTTTAAAAAAATAAAGGTTGGATCTCCAATTATCTTGCTTCGTAATTTGAACCCGCCCCGGCTGTGCAACGGTACGCGATTAGTCATTCAAAAATTAATGAAAAACGTGATCGAAGCCAGGATTTTAAATGGCAAGTTCAGGGGTGAAAATATACTCATACCACGGATTCCTATTATTCCTACAGATGTGCCAATTTAATTCAAACGTATTCAGTTTCCGATTAGATTGGCATTTGCAATGACTATCAACAAATCCCAAGGTCGAACGATGTCTGTTTGTGGCTTAGATTTGAGAACACCATGTTTTTCACACGGACAATTATACGTGGCATGCTCTCGAGTGGGTAAACCATCCAGTTTGTTTGTGTTAGATAAAGATGGACTAACAAAAAATATTGTTCACGATATAGCATTAATAGATTGATATTGTTTAATAGTGTTACTGTCGTAATTGTTTAATTAATGATATATAATTTTAAGGAATAAATTATAATAACTTAAAAATAATGTTTGCCTTTTGTTATTTTTATATTCCCTCATCGTTCACAGCGCTCCATGCTTATTTCACGCATATACCACATTCTTACATACATACAATATACACATTCTACCATACATACATACTTACAATAAGTAAGCTATTTTTTGTCTACACTAGAAATTACTAGGAAATTATTTATATGGCAAAACAACGTTTGCCGGGTCAACTAGTAAACTGTAAAATTGCTAGTTTCTCAGTTTATTACTCTGCATTTTACAGTTTTAAACGGGAACCTTTGCTGCCAGTATTATACTGTTGTTTTTACAGCATAATACAGCTAATTTTATGGCAATATTGCTACTCTTACAGTAATAAACTGTAAAATTACTAGGTTTAAAGTGATAAATTGTAAAATAGTTAGCGTTACAGTTTATTACTGCGCTTTTACAAATTTAAACGGGAACCTCTGCTACAAGTATTATACTGTAAAAACAACACCTTTTCTTTTTTTCAGTGAAGCAGCCTAACATCTCACGTAATCGCTAACTTTAGAGTTTGAACAATGAATAGTTATTGTAAAGAGTACCCATAGACCAAATTCAAGCTTATTAATACATTTTTATATTGATCAAAGTATTACAATATCACATGCAATCGTTAACTTAAGAGTTTCAATAATGAATATTTATTGTAACGAGCACCCATTAAAAAAATTCAAGCTTATTAAGACATTTTTATATTATTCAAAGTTGCCCTAATATCACTTATTATGGCTAACTTAAGAGTTCCTACATTGAAAAAATTAGTTGCTTTTACAGTATTATAGAGCTAATTCTATAGTAATAAACTGTAAAAATTGTTACTTTCATGTAATAAACTGTAATACTGCTAATTTTACAATAGTAAATTGCAAAATTGCCAGTTTACAGTTTTAAACTGGAACCTCTGCTGCCAGTAGTATATTGTTTGTTTTTTTTACAGTATAATACAGCTAAATTTTACGGCAATGAACTGAAAAATTTCTAACTTCACAGAAACTCTAAAATTGCTAGTTTTAGTTTATTACTCTGCATTTTACAGTTTTAAATCGGAACCTCGACTGCAAGCTTTGTACTGTAAAAACAACAGTTCATTTTTTGCAGTGTACCCAGACTTCACGAAACTCAGTCATTTGATTTAAATCAGAATTTTAAATTCGAAGTAAGTTTTTTTATTCGTACTTTCTTCATAATCCTGTATTCTCCTGTGATTACCTAAACCCGAGGGAGTGGATTCGTCCCTTAATCGATATGGTAACAGAAATCGATTCCGACGACAGTTGCGAGTATCTGTCTTCTGATTATTTTGGCGAGTTTTTAGGACATCCCTCCTCCCAGAATAGCGCATAGTATTTACAGAGTCGCTGAAAAGTTATTATTGAGTTCCGAGTACTGTAATGGTCAATAAAAGGTTAAACTAATGCTCTAAATTAATGGAAAAATCTGTTTTTAAAATATCCATACTGTTAATATGTTTAGTTATTTTTTAATGTTTTCTTTTTACAAACATAAAAAAGATATATCATTCAATTTGTTAAAAAGAAAAAAAAACTTAAGGACAAAATAAATAATCGACTAGTTAAATTATACTTCTGATATTTACTCTTTAACAGTTCAAAACAAGTAGCTTTCCTTTTTATACATTTCAGTAAAAGTAGTTTATTTATCTTACAGACTATTAAACTTTATGAGGGAATGTACTTAATATTAGTTGTTTTACAAAGAAAATATTTATTTTTGATATTTATAATTCCTATTATTTTCTTTTAATTTTTTTTTATTTTGAAATTCAGTTACTTTTGTTAATATTCACATAAAAAACATATTTTTATATTCCTTTCTATTTCGCGCTGATTGGAGAATAAAATCTCTGAAACTCGATCCCAAAACTTTTGCTGAATTTTAAAATGAACAGAACAGCAAAATGGAATCATAACTTATCACTTAAGATAAAAATTCGATGTGCAGTCAGTTTTTAAAAACAAATTTATCATTTTATAGCGCGAAATATAACATCATCAATTTTCTAATTGTCTTGCATAACCGCAAATAATAATCTGCTTAAAAACTGTTTCTATGTTTTTAAAACTCGGAATTAATACTCTAAATGCTCTAATACCACTTGTACTAATAATAAACCTCAAGACTAAATTACTGTTTTGTATTTGGAAAATAATTGAACCTGACACCTAATCGACAGACACATATTTGGTTTTAAAACAGAGTTTTTCAATGTAAATTTTGACAATTACTGAGTAGGTTATCTCTCAAATTTTTTCCTAGTATTCTTCTATTCACCAGATAAATGTACATCATTGACCTTTTAAGAGTCCCCCAAAAAGTCCAGAGGCAAATTTTAAGGACAACAGACTAATTGAACTTATTAACTTATTACTTATTTTTTCGTTTTTACATTTTGTCTTTTTGCATTTAATATTTTTACATTTTACCGTGCCGTGTTTAATATATTTTCATTTTGCCTTTTGCACTTGATATTTTAGAATTTTGCCTTTCTGTATTTTATATCTTTACTTTCAATATATTTTACATTTTTCCACTCTACAGTTTACCTTTTTATATTTATACCTTTTACACTCTGATTTGCTTCTCTCCGTTTATTTGTATTAAGTGCGCTATCTATACACTCTGCATTCAATGAATTTTAAAAGAATTTCAATAAAATTCTTTGCCATGTTCTCACAGATGTTTTGTGGAGTATAGAGGATTCGGAGATGTTTTGCCGCAATACATGTGAGAGCACATGGCACATAATTCAGCAGTGTTACGACATAAATGATGCTCCACCGATGTTAATGGCTCTTAAGACTTCAAAGTAACTACTTATAACAAACATTCAATCCAAGGGCGGAACTAAAAATGTTTCTAGGAGGAGCGATTGGTTTTATTACGCATTCTTTACTTCACATCTTGGTTTACAAATGCTGACTTCACATGTTTTGAAATTCAGTTACGAAAAGTATCCTTAGGAGAACCCTAAACCTTCCTTCTGCTAGAATCAAAGATAGTCTAAAAATGCCGTTTTTGAACTTCAATACTAATTCAATTTACCAGTAGTGAGCCCCTCAGGAGAAGAGTGATCGCTCCCATCACCCTTTCTTGTATCCGTCCTTGATTCAAACATAACTGACATTATGTTGAAAACAAAAGGGGTACGGCCCACTTAAAAGCGCCCGTAGTTACACGGATAACTCAAAAATTTCATTCACGGCTGTCCACAAATCTGGGGCAAGGAGAGGGAGTAACAAGAAGTGTGACACAACGCATTTTTATAATAATATTGATGAATAATAGTATGACGTATGACAAAAGAGGGAGGGATAAGATGAAGTGTGACACTTTGTGACAAAGAGAGGAAGTGTTTCTGAAACCTTGAAAAAAAAAATTATATTTATTGACAGCTTCTAGGATGAAATTGTCATAACTCTAAAATAACATCAGCATAATTTTATTTCTAACCGTAGCATATCGCTTAGAAATGCCTGACATTGTTTTTTTTTCTTCTCTTTTCAGCATCCATGTGGTCAGTGTCCCTGTTAACGTGATGATCACAGCCAGTGACGTCACGAAACGCAGAACCTTGATGTGCCTGTTTGTCTGGACTGCTGCAATGGTCCTTGTAGCAGAAGGGTGCTTACAGTGTAAGCAGAAACCTCCTAAAATGTATGTCCTGTCTCCTATTTCAAGACTAGATTACCTCATAGTAAGTGCTCAAGTTTTATTGATACAATTACTTCGATATACTTTTTTCAAAAATTCAGTGCTTTTCGGTGAATGAAATTTTTAAAACTTCTAAAAGTGAGCAAAAACTTATTGATTTGGACGTACGAAAATGAGCACACTAGAACCCACTAATCCGAACTTCGTTTATTCCACATTTCGGTAAATTCTGTACAAATTTTATTTACCAAAGTTATAATTAACGAGATACCTGAAACGATTTCAATTAAGATAAGGGAGAATCCGGGAGAATAGGACAGCGCTGCGCTTATGTCGAAAAAAATATGCAAAACTATTTCTAGCTTGTCCAGCGGATGTTTTTCGGCATGAACTGCAATGCTGTCTCATTCTTCCCCCGTCTATCCGCACCTAAAACGAAGAAGCACTTTTTTGGCATAAATAATTTTGTGCTCATTGAATTTTCACCATGAAAAAGTTTACAAAAGCGAAAATGCGCAAAGACACTGATATCCTGATGGGAAAAAAAAGTACTGTAGAAATTCGATAATCTGAGTCTTTTTTATCTGACATTCCTATTAATCCGAACCCATTTTATTTTCGTAAATTATAACTGAAAAGATTACCTGAGACGTAAAAGATCACCTGATAATTTTGTGCACATCGAAGAAATCAATGCAGCACAGCTCGGATAATTTATTTAAAATTTAATATTAACACTTTTAAAATGTAATTGTTCATTAACTATCTTTTGGGGGGAAGAAATTTCAGATTTATCTGACAAAGTGATATTATTCTCAACGAAGAAGCCATATTATGCCAATGTCTTGTGATCACAATGACCCTGTCATCGTGTTTCTTCTCTGTAACTTTAAATACTTATTTATTTATCTAAACCCCACCAGTCACCACCGTACCCACTCTAATGAGGGTTTAACCGGATGTGGTGACGGGAGGAAAAGAAAAAAAAGGAACGACCAAGCGTACATAACTGGACATTGTTTTACACAGAAAACGCAAAAAATGCGGAGGGAGGGGGGTTCTAGCTCCGTTAACTAGCTCTTTCCACTGCACATATAATTCCAACATTCCTTTATCCAGAAATATAGTTCATATTCTACATCATCCAGCTACTGGCAAGAATCTCCATAAAATAATGTTTTTACTCAGCGCTCAAATAGAAGACTTCGACTTTTCCGCCTAAAAACTTTAATAGAATTTTTATGCCTGTTTCTGTAACGTACAATATGGCAGTGCAATATTGTATAGTATAACTGATTGCCTCTATTATCACGATATAGCCACTCAGTTGCGGTGTATTTTCATTTGCACACACAGCTGGGATACAACTAATAAATTCAAATAAAAGGGGAAGATATAACATGTTTTTATTGTTTTTTACTTAAAGAATTCAAGAGATATTAATACGAGGTCTTTGCTAATACTACGTATGACTTACATGTTGTTTAAACTTGAATATCTTCTTATTCTATTTTATAGTAATTTCGAAAAATAGGATTTTTTTTTTCTTAATCCCAATTAGCTTGTATTAGCAGAGCTCTACTGTACGCATTTTTTATCAATTATTTATGAAAGTCAATGCATTTTATAGAGAGAGAAAGAGCAATTAATACTAAGCATCAAATTTAGCATATTTAAACGGACTAAAATGTGCCCAAAATATTTTGCAGGTTGAAGTAGATGTGTTTGAATGAAGCTGCAAAACAAAATATGTAGTTGTGAGACACTACACAGCACAGAAAAGTGCAAGATGTAAGCAGTCTAACAAAATCTCGATAATATGGTGCCATTGAGTTCAAGTAGTTGCTAAGATTCCAAAAGCTTCTTGGTGAAGTTTAAAAACCTAGTCTGAGAACGGAATTGAAAGCTCACTCAAAAGCATTGTCAGAAATAGAGTTTGTAAATATCTAAAAATCCCTTTTTAATGAAAAAGTAAACCCGGAATAAATGACAGTACCGTAAAAAAATACTATTAATAACACAGCTATACTTTTGGCAGTTATACTTCACTGCTGTGCATGTAGCTTTCATAAATAATAAATAGCAGGGGGATTTTCTTTTAATTTTCAGAACTAACTTATTCTATGAGGGAAAACCTTCCTATACTTAGTGTGGAATCGCTTAATTTTATCTCGTTCCTTTACTCTTCACAAATAAAGAAATTATTTCACACTTTTTTCAATTAAATGTTTATCGCTACAAATGTATCTGTTGGTATGGAGAGATGTTAAGGCCTCTTATGAACTTTTTTTCGGTAAATAAGGAAGAAATGAACTGCATTCTTAATAACGCTGATAAGCAAGAAATTTTTCTTAAGAATCTTTAACAAATTCAAGTAGCCACATCCGTAGAAATTAAGAAACTATTCATAAAAAAATGAAACAATTTCATTTCAAAGATATTTTCGCTTAAATATATCAAAAACGCTCTTTTTTGACTTTAAAAATTCTTTGTTTTTGCAGAAAAATGATTATGAAATTGAGGTGTAGGGGCCATTTATACGAGTTTTGTCAGACACTATGTCGCAAAGGGAATTTTATCGTGAACTTGACACAAATATCTGATTTGCATAACATTTCATAACATGGTAAAATAACCGTTTAAAAATGTATATTAGAAACAAATGATCGTGAGTATTCAAGAAGAAAAGTTTTTAATTTAAAATAGGCTAATAAACCTTATCTATATACATAAAAAACTACTTTTGAAAACGTATGTCCGGGGTAATCTTCCAAACTACTGAACCGATTTTAACCATTTTTTCACCGTAGATAGCTACAGTAACAGGGAGCAGGATAAGCTATCATTTATTTCTAAAAAGCTTAGTTTAAAAAAGTTATTATGGAAAACAGTTAATTTTATGTCATTTCCCCATTAAATGATTAAATTTTCAACCCATTGTTGCAAAAATTTGGTGCCATGCAGCAACAATATTGATTGTAATCATATGGAAAATTTTGAACCAAGGCTTCTCCGGAGTAAGTATGGAATTTATTGCCTTCTAAGGATTTTTATATTTATCTGAGCCAACAATCGCTAACGGGTGAAATAAAAAAAAATTGATTTTGGCAATAGTTAGAGAATAGAAAGTGTTTATAGTCAAAAAAATTTCTAAGTTAGGTACGTAAGATGTTTTCACCAATATAAACTAATGATGGGACTTATTTTACGTGTAATGTTTGGAAATACTTGACTCCAGTGCGATTGATTTTAAAGGGTGCGGCAGAGAAACTTGCTGATTTTAATTAGATGCTAATTAGCAAGGAGTGGTCAGAAAGGAGTGGGAAGAGTCTCATTTTAAAGAGAGGGTCCTGAAGTTTTGTGATTTCATAGTTTAGTTGTCGCCATGCGTTGGACAAAGGACCAACGAGCGTTCGCCGCCGAATCTTACTTTTCAAATAATTTTTCGGTGGTCGCCACTCAACGTGCTTTCCGAACTCGATTCAAAGTTCAGCCCGTTGTTCCCATTCCTGGCTGGAAATCGACTGTTTTGTTGGTGAAAACATTCAGGGAAAGTGAGAGTGTGGCAAACAGAGGTCCATGATGTCAACGGATTTCCAGAACCCTAGAAAACGTCGAAAAAATGAGGGAGTCGTTTTCGCGCTCTCCCAGGCGTTCGGCACGTAAACACGCTGCTGCTTTGGGGATTTTTGATTGGACACTGAGATGAATTCTTCACAACGAACTCCAGTTTCATCCCTACAAACTTTCTGTGGTTCACCAGTAGAGTGATAACGTCTCCTTGAAAGGTGACGTACCGTGGCCGGCCCGCTCTTCCTATTTGACACTCTGTGACTATTTTTTATGGGGGTATCTCAAATCGATCGTTTACAACGACAAGCCCCGGACCCTGCAACGCTTGCATTTGTATTTAAGGTGTGTAATCAATTTTTTTAGTTTGTCCAGTCAGAAAAAATTGCCATTGTTTACAGAAGTAGCCATTGTGTATATAGATATGCACTTTAGTGTTGAAAAATTCATTAGTCTATATTTGAAGGAATAAGAGGGGGGGCGGGTACTATGACTCTCCATGGGCTCCCACTGGATCCGCGCTTGGTGAAAATAAAATTATACCTTCAAATAATTTGCATCGAAGAGTGTTGTAAGTTCAAATGTGAAAACATGTGTTGACGATATTGAAGAGAAATTTCTATTCTTCTAGACAACACTAGATGATGACTACTATGTGTTGATCAAAGGAGAACTTTCTGAGCGAAAATGTTATCCGTTTTTTTTTAAACAGGCCTATATTTCTTTCATCCAAATAGCAACCTTTAATTTATTTTAAAACTGAATCAAAGAAACCTGCTGTTGGACACAGTTACTTGAAATGTTTGCTAATGGGGGAGTTTCCGAAATTTCAAAAGTATTTTTTTCTGAAAGAGCATGCTTCAAAACATAGGAATTGACCATTTTTTTTTTTTTTTGACACAGTTATATATTTTTTATGAATTATTTTAACCGGTGCGCAGATGCTATTCCGAAAAAAAAAAGCATCTGCGCATGACGTCAGTGGTGCACTTAGCGCGAAATCTAATTGATTGTAGTGAGATAACGAAGGTCGTGATGTCACCGATTCTTGCGATTGGACAACTCAAGTTAAGCAAAATGGTGTTATTATTGGAAAGAGAGCTGGTAGGTCCACCACTGACGTCACAAAACCACGCCCCGTTTTCAAGGTAGGGTACGTAAAAAAATTAATAAAAAATAAACTATTGGGAAAATTAAAGTATTTTTTGGGCCCATGTTATTTTTTTATATCATTCTATCAATTTCAGTAACAAAAAGTAGTACTTTTGACTGAAGGAAACTCCCCCATTGCTACTGCTTTCAAGTGTTTTTTTTTTTTTTTTTTTTTAAAGCAAGAAAAAAAACTTAGGACGTAGCATTTCTATTTTTATTTTTCAGAAGTATACGGAAAAAAGTAATAGCTCAAAAACTCTTTGAAAAGCCACAACTTTCTGAGTAAAAGTAAAATGAATGATATGCATTACAAAACAAACTGTTTGGCGGTTTTACTTTGGCGGCACTATAACTATCGCCTAAAAGAGCCGCTTTGGCTTCCCAATTCAACTCCGGGGTTAAAGAGGACAGCAGGAATTTGTGCGTTATAACAGCAGAGCCTTAACAGTACGTAGTACATGACAGCCTTATTAGAGAGCAGAAGTTCTGCGCAAGTTGAACTAGTATAAATAAAAACAGGTACTCTTGTACTTGATTTAATGCACCTCAAATCTGTTTAGCTGAGAAAAATGTGTACCAATAAACTGCAGATAAATTAAGAATCTTAGTATATAAATCTCTGAAACTGATATTGTAATAATTCATAAATGCACATTTTCCATTCGAAAAAAAATAAGAACCAGGAAAAGATTTTTTTTTCCGTTATTTTGTAGATCCCTGAATATAACGGACCAAAATATTAGCTTTAAGTTCAGGATAAAAACAAAATGCTAATTTTTGTTTAACAGTGTAATTTATACCAATAATTAGCATTTTATTTCATATTAAATACTATTTCAATTATATTAAAGATAACTTCTCATGAATAGATGGATTCTACATCTGTTAGGACGATTCGGATACAACAAAGTATTTCATTAAGCTAAAATTGTAAGCTTAAACAGAGATGCATAACCAACTCTTTCTTAATTTTCAAAACATCTTTCTTTTCATGTAAAATTGAGCATTTCTGAATCTACTCACTGGAAGTTTGCCCGATTTCCAAAACTAGTCTGTTCTCTTGCGAAATCAGTTTCAAGTAAATTAAAAACATGTTTGCATGAAGCAATAAACGACATATTTGGTAACGCTTTAGAAATATTTATTATACAGAAATACCTTAAAATATTAAAATTATAAATCTTAAAGCAATCAATACAGTTATTTTAAAAATTTTACTGCATTTATCAATGCAATAAAAGAAATCTACGCGTACATTTAAAGTTTTAGGAAAAGTAGTATATGTCGAACTTGTTTCATAGAGGAGAAAAGAAGACATAGAAAATGTTTTAAAAATGAAACATTTTTAGGAATAGCGCAGAAAACTCCCAAGCTTTCTTTTCTTTTATTTTCAAAGTAAAGAAAGAGAAGATGGAAATGCTTCTACACACTTTAATATTTCTTTCTGTGTTTGCAAGAAACATTTCATCAGTTTTTGTCACGCTGAATTCACATCGAAACATCCAAATTCTAATCTCACGTAGTTCCCATAAAAATCACGAACTAAAACAGAAAGAAATAAGTAAGCAGATAAAAATGAATTTAATTCTAACAAATTAAAGCTTTCACAAGCGTAGATTGCAGATAGGATTATAACATTGCTTTAAAATATTTACTTTTTATTATTTTATTATTTTGATTTATTTATTTAATCGAATTTCTAAGCACTGTGATTGATTACTCCAGGTCTATAAACTATAGTTTTAAATGTATTTCAGATTATCTTTTCAGCTATTTCTACTTCTCATAAGAAATGAACATTAAAAATTTACTGTACTTTAACCTTTATGCCATAATATAAGATATCTTATCCTATATGCTATGTGTGCTTGAGCAGTTTTTTGTGGCTGTTACAACTCGAACCCTACTTCACGAAACTGGACGAAATTCGGTACGCACGTGTAACTCATGTGAACTCATGCTGGTTAGTTTTTGGCGCCAATGCTATTAAAAATTCAGATTTATTCAGATAAAGTTTGGTAGACAATCAAAAGATCGTAGTTTTCTGCTACAGAGGAATTTGCTTTAAACTTTCAAGTTATACAGAAATAAAAGTATAACCACTTTTGGAAAATTTTGAATAAAACTCTAAGTCTCTCATACTATTTTATTGCTTTAATTGCAGATAATTGGCATAAACTCAATGTTTTAAAACTTTTATCTTTTTCCATTTTCTATCAAATAAAATTTTAAACAAAATACTTATAACTGATTTTCGAAAAACAGTGAGGGTCTGAAATAGATTAACAATTTTCTTGACTTTGCTTTTACTAATAGCAGAACCTAGTTGTTGAAATTAGACGTGAAGTTCAAAACTTCGTAAAAAAGATTTCGAAGAAAGTTTCATTATAGCCACCATATACTAGTTTGCATTAGTTAGTCAAGGTGATTTAAGTAATCATTAATAATTGTATAATAAAGTACGTGTGCTTAAAATAGTAATATCGAAATAAAATTGCATAATCCGAGATTCAGATCCAGAGATTGCATAATCCGAATCGTGTATAACTTCACGTAAATGGAAAGTTAACATGAAAACTAAATTTTAAAAACCATGTAAAAGTTTTGTTAGGCCTCTAATAAGAATCCTAATCAGTTTTAAATTGTGTCCCTTATTTACTGGAGAGAGATATTCGAATGATTTCAGTCTTTCAGTTAAAGGAATTAAAAATGCTCGAAGGTAAACTCAACGAGGAATTCATTGATGTATAATGTAATTGCCGCAATTGGTGAAAATCAACCAGTAAGAGAAACTTCTTAGACAGCAAAATTGCGAAATTTTTCACGATAAAAGTCAAATTGGGAAATTAGTTTCTCCTCCTTACCCTACGTTCCCCACAAAAATATTTTGAAGAATTTAAATGAATGAATAAATCAATAGCGCAAAAATAGGCTAAATCATTTGCAAAAGATGCTAGATACTGCACTAAATACTAAAAAGATATTTTAAATAAATTAGCTAATTCAAAAAGAAGGCCAGTCCATTAGACTGTATTTCTTCGGACTCAATTATATGATTCGAATTATATTTTTTTAATGAAAAATGTCACCATGATACCTTAGGCAAGCATTTCATTTTTTAGCCTACTTTCCCGTTAAAAAAAAGAAAGACGAAAAAAGTATTCAAAGTAGCTTAATGTAGGGTGAGTTCTGGTAAGTGCGTCCACGGGGTAAGTGCGTCCACTTGGAATTATATGAACACTATTTTGAAATGGCTTCTGCAACACATCGACTATGTTAGATAACTGTCTAATGATAATTTCAATAGGTAGAATTCAGGCCTGGATTCAATAAACGAAACACAATCAGAGACAACTTAAATGTCTTCAAAAAAACTCTAAAGTAAAGATTGAGAAGGCTTTGTTTCAGTTTCTCTTGTAGTCATACCAAGCAATTAAAGTCAAGAAATGCAAGTTGTTTCTTTTGAGTAATAGTTACTAAAAACATACATGGGGTATTTTGATCAAATACTCGAACTAAAATTTGTTTATATGACGGTACGCACTTTCCCTTTCTTTAAAGTAAGGTGGGGGTAAGTGCGTACCATTATGATGGGGCAAGTGCGTACCACTATCATGAGGCATATGCGTACTATTATGTGGAGAAAGTGCATACCACTATGATGAGGCAAGTGTGTACCATTGCTTGGAAAATCCGACTCTCGTAATTCACCTTAAATTTTGCTTGAAACCCTTTTATAAGCCGATTATAAATCCGACGTCATTTCCATCAAGTATTTATCTTAACATTGAATGCGGCATAAGATTTTAATTTTATTCATTACCTCTGAAATATATTGGCTTTTAGATATCAGTTAGTAAATTTTTCGTTGAAAATAGCGATCATGAGCTATACTTAATTTAAAACAGAACTATAAATGAAGCAATGAAATTAAGTGAAATACTAAATAAGGAACCAACTGATTCAAAAAACGAAGGTGGAATTATGAATAAATTAAAAAAAGAAAATTGAGAACAATTTGTGAAAAACTATTTCAATGTACAAGAAAAAAAAAGTACAAGTATCACATCATGATCAATTATTTTCTTTTTTTTTTTCTCTTTATTTTGTGTTTTTTCTTACTGCTGCTGATTCTAATGAGAAAAATATTTTAAAACCGTATTTATTGAAAAAAAGAAGAAAAAACGAAGTGTTCACTTAGGTCACCTAACGATCTACCATACAAATAGAATTAAAGAAAATCACAGGGGTACGCACTTACAACAAAGCTATTGGACGCACATGTCTCATCTTACATTAAAGAAGGGGTAAGTGCGAACCCTGGCTTAAACACAGACTGATTAATGTATTAAACCAAAATAAACTATGTAGACTATAAGTGATCAATACTAAACAAAAACAACTTACATTTGCTCACTTGGTCTTATTAAAAGGACAGAGGAAGAATCACAGACACAACTCTCTCAATCTTCAAATCACATTTGTTCGCAAGACACGTGGGATATCACTGATTGCGTTTCAACCATGCAAACAAGTGCTGATCTCTAGTATTAGGAATTATCCCAAGGCAACTACCTAACATATTTAATATGTGCCAGAAGTTTTTTCCTGCTCATATTCACATAATTTAAGGTGGACGCACTTACCCCGCTAGGTAGGGAAAGTGCGTACCTTAGAATGGGTGTCATAAACCAGGTCACAAAACCTATGCTTATGGTTTATTTGAAATATTATATGCTTGAAAATCTTAGTAAAGGATCCAGAAAGAAAACTAAAAAAAAATTGTGAGTGTACAAGATTTTTCAACAGAGCAGCATCCTTGAGAACATGAACTTTGAAAAAAAGGGTACGCACTTACCAGAACTCACCCTATCTAAAAAATACCGTCAAGTCCAAAAAATATCGCCAAGTTTAAAAAATATC
>JAXGGA010014950.1:0-30587 GCA_038373865.1 Uloborus plumipes | reverse complement strand
GGTGTCACAGAGCGGGATATATGGGTGTCATATTTTTCTGGGTGGTCGGGGATATAAAAGAGGTGATAAGGAATGGTTTTAGCTCTGAACGATACAAACACATTTCCTGATTTGCCGAGTTGATTGTTACGCATTTAATTACTTTATTTTATGTGCATGCAAAGATGTAATCAATCATTTAATATGAAAATTGTTTCCTCATAAGATTTTCTTGTCGCCATCATTGTTTACCTCGTTGTCCACATCCCATGGTTTATTTCCAAATATACATCGCGTTTCAGAAGACTTGCGTCAACTAATATTTCTATGAAACGTTCGACAGAATGTTCTTTTGTAAATTTGATGTAGTTAAATTTCATTGAACTGTAATGGGATTCATTTAGAATAATGAAAGAGAACTTATTAGAGAGCTGAAAACACCATTTATTTCATGACGAAAAAAAAAAAAAACTACTCATAGATTATAAAAAAAAATGTGTCAATTTTGTAGAAGAAAGTATTGAATTCGCAAATAATTTTGAGATCAGAGAACGGTATCAATGTATGACGTATTGCAGTATGACATCATAGAGAATACACATTTATTTATTCTTTCTATTGAGAATTAATGCGTGGTTAAAGTACTTACCAAAAAATTTACAGCTTTTTTTTCTTTTTGACAAAACTTTTTCTTTTCGAGACAGCCTCAAATCCTACTCCCCTGAATAACTTATCATACCTATCACCCTAACACGGACATCACATACAGTGCAATATGTACGAATCTTAATCTCAAACTGAGTTTTACTTAACTTCTGAACTTCTTACTTTTAATCTTTAGTTTAAAATCTAAAAATAACCTTCTTTCAGTGCAAAAAATAAATAAATAAATAAATAAATAAATTCGACGGAAGCAGGTTATCAGGCTGTATGTGCTGCATAGTTCTTTTTCTATGCACTGAATAAACAGAAACTTTTTTTTTTTTGTAGCTATCTCTTTCTTTTCTTTCTCTTCTCTTTTTTTGTGTACAGTTGTGCAAAATGATCCATTATTCCTAAAATAGGGGTCTTATCATATAGGATATATTCATTTGTAGCATAATCATAAATTGTGCACAAAGTATTTGCATGCTGGAAGGAACTGGTGTTATTCTTCATACGAAGTCATATTTTTTCCTTCAAACGCTTAATTTTCTCAGCTTAAATGAGATAAATGGTTGAGTTTAAAGTTGCATCAGAACAATGAGCTTTATTCTTCGAAGTAGCATAGAAATACGTAGAAGTTGTTTAAGTAAATTTGAATAACTAATCTTCGAAATACTTCTTTCCTTTTCTTTTTTTTAGTCAAAAACTGCATGCAGTTAAAAAAAAACCTTCTGTGTGGGAGAAATATTGTCTACTTTACTCTGTGGATATGGTACAACTGTTTTCAACCTGCAGCAATAAATGTATCTGAAATTCAAATGATCACTAAAATCCAAATTGTTCTGTTTCTGTATTAATTGCTTTGCCCCTGTTTTCATTGAAGGATTTGTTGCGTTCAGCTGCATATAGACTAAAATACACGGCAACATGGTTTGTAGCCAAAAGTTTGGGGAGCGACTCAAATCCTCAATTTAATTGGTTGGCCATGATCCTAATGATGTTTTTTCAAATCATTTCCAATCCACTCTAAAGCCAAGCTTTCTAACTTCAAGTAATATTTCATGAAAAATCGAAGTAGAGAAGCTGAGAATTCATATTCATTATACTCCATGAAAAATATTCCTGCAGTAAATGAACTCAACCAAATTGTATCCAGATTGCACTCATCTCGATCATTATTATCAAACGACCCGAAAGGGTTCTAGTTACCCCCAGAGTCCCCAGATAAAGTCCGCAACCCTTTTCAAAAACGAAAAAGACCCCTTTTCGGAAAAGTTTAGGCCCTTTGTGATCACGAGGTCTCCTATCGCGTCGGGTGTCAGGTACTGTGTGCCCCCTGGTAGGAAGTTAATTAGATTGCTTGAGCAGGCAGCTGTTTGGTTTCGTGGGTGCAGGCAGACATCTGCTCCTTTCGTTTGGCTTTTGCATGTTCCACCTTCATGTTATTGCCAATCTGTCGCTGTACGATGAGTTAGTGGATTGTTTCCGATGACGTTAATGTTTACCCCGCAATTAGGTCCCGGCAATAAATTCAGAAATTGACGGATGCCATAAAGAATTCCGTCAAATTTGGAATTAAAGCACAAACGCTGAAATATTTGGGGAAAGTAAATTATGTATTTCCTTTAATTTTCCGCACCTGGCAAGCTATATTTTCAGGAAATGCTATATTTTTTTATGTGTGAAACAAGCTGCAACTGAAAAATAGCGGAAGCAATGTTAAATCTTGAGTTGAAAATATTAAAGAATTTTATTAATTTGATAACTAATGATAACCAATAACAGAATGTTAAAATAACCAAATTCTTTGCAGATTATTGGAATAACTTTGCATAATTACTACTTTGCCACTGCAATGTGTCTCAGGAGCTGGGAATAGAATATATGGTTCATGTACATGTACAATGGTGGATTTATCATGTCGTATAACTGCCGTAATTACGAGGACTGAAGAGAGCCATATAATATGGCGCTGTGCAAGGTGCAACATGGGGTTTGGTGCAACCATTTATGTGATGTTTTAGAAAGGAGTCTATAACGAAATTTCTTTTTCCTTATGGGGGAAAACAGCAAGGGAAGAAAATAACAAAGAGCAGAAAATAACGGGTGTGTGTTAAGGGAGGGGAGGATGCATTCTAGAAGTTATACTTCCAAAAAATTCACCTTTTTTCACCGAAATTTTAAGTACGACGAGAGTAATGTTTGCATGTGTGCGATATGCAAACATTACATGGCATTGTGTAAACATTTGAAATACGTTGTGCAAATGTTTCACACGCTTAAAGTATTTTTCAATGTATTTCCGGACAGGAATACTTTTGTTATTCTATTTAGCACCCGTAGAATATTGTATCACATGCCGCGAATAGTTGTCATATTGTTGAAATCAGACTGGCAGAAAAGATTGATTATATTATTATACAAATTAGATTCAGAAAGAGAAACAAACTATATCTAAATCTAAAGCAACACTACGGTTTATTTCATTTCATCTATTAAACGTTGGTACAACTACGGCAATGACCGATGCCAGTTACGAGAAACAGATTCTGACAATGACAATTTGGTCAACAGAAGCTGAAAGTGGACAAACCGCAGGTGAGCGGCCCATCCATCCTTTTGCTGCCCCTTTCAAATCAAATTCTCTCTCTCTCGTGCACGTCGCCCTCCTCCAGCCCGTAGTTATGATGCGTCGTCTGTCTCTATGATGGATGCCCTCAGCGTTCCCTCCCACAGAACACAAATCGAAGCAAGAGAACAAAGCAGCGTTCGCAAAAATAATGTCAGCGATCCATCAAAACCGGTGTTCTCGTTTCGTGGAAAACAGATAAATTGATTGTTTCGTGGTCTTTTTTTCCCCCTCTCAGGCATAAAAACAAATTGAATTAAATTGGAAAATGTTTCAGTGGGTGGAACGGAGATGATTGTGTTAGGGTTAATTTTAGATTCCCATGACAAAATAATATTGGCGGTGGGAGGTGTGTGCTCATGCTCTAAGGCATGTTCTGAATTTTATTCTAATAGCTTATTTAGGCAAAAAAGTGAGAATTCTGTTACTTCTCTGAAGCAGCTGTAGCTAGTAGTACTTGTAGTTCAGCACTCCCGTTGAACAACTGCTTAAGTTCTTTTTTCTTAGTCAGGTGAGAACATTGCTAAAAGGAGATTCATGTGCAAGCTATGAATTTCTTTTTTATTGCTGAATTTGAAATTATTATTGCATCTTCTTTTTGACAGAATTGCAAAAACGGGCTCACACATTTTACGAATCACGAAATGCATCCTTAATAATGGTATCATTATATTCGTTCTTATTGTAAGAAAGATCTATTACAAGATATACATATTTTTTAAACTGAAACGTTTTTGGTTAAACTACTTTTTTAGCAGCAAGTATAGTAGCTTTCCAGACGAATGATCCTCACTATCACAAGCCTCTGGCTCCATGGATGGAGAAAACATCCCAAATATATGATTTCTTAGTACTAAGGTTTACTGCTAAGGTTCCTAATCTTCCATTTTAGCACATGAAAAATTGCTGTTACAACAGTGAGAAAAAAAATACATTTTTGCCATACGTGCGCAATATTTTTCTCTTTTTTCTTCGTCTGATGGCACGTATCATTCAGTTACTAATGCATTTCTAAGATTACCACACCCTTGCCCAAATTTGCTTATTTAGTGTTTTAAGGCTCATGAACCTTAATGGATAGGACATGCTGCACCAGACGAAATTCATTTTGGCGTAGAGCATCTGGGGAAAAAGTAGTCCCAAGGAACTATTTTTAGGGTTACGGTCTTGCATTTATACATATATTGGATGAAAGAAAATCAAGAACACTTCTATCGGGCAGTTCGATGACAACGTATCAAAGCAAAAGCCTGATCTCGTTTTTTAAAGCAGGGACTTCAACGGTAGTCTCAGAACCCGGAATCATCTGGTTCAGAACAAAATGAGTCAGACTTTATTCACACAATCGACAGGTCCTCTGACATAAGTCTACTGTTTTTTTTCTTCTTCTATTAAACAAAATCGATGCTAAGAAACTAAAAGTAGGCTGGTTTAATCTGAGACAAATTTCTATTTTTTTTTTTTTCTCTCTTTTGTATATTTTCAAAAGTCACTTAAACTACGAGTCAATATTTCAGTAAACTGTAACGATAAAATATTAAGTGTGACGAAACAACAGCAACCGGCTTTGCAAAACCGGTAATCGTTGCCATAGTTACCGTGGTGCTACTGATCATTTAAGAGGTCACGTGATCCTTACCATGTAAATCTGTTCAGTGCCACGTGGCCCTCACCTAGGTGAAAGGGTTTTGTGGGGAACGATACGTTTTTTTTTTTTCTCTTCCGCTCTTGTTTTTATGGTTGCACTTCAATGCTGTAAATATGTTTGCTCGATGCTGGCTATAAAGAGTAGAGGGTGCTATAAATCAGCATTGGAAAGCGTGCGCTTTCAGTCCTTTACCACAAGGTGGGCAGATAATGTCGTTATGAATGCGCTTTCTCATTTTCTTTTTCATGGTATTTTGTTGCTTTACATAAAGCTCTTTGCATCGAATATACGAGGGAAAATGGTTCAATGCTTGCAAAGTGGAATGGTGGAACAGGAGAGGAAATGGTATATTGTCAATACGGTCCCAAAATGAGACTGAAGAAATATTAAAATATGAAATGCTGAAAATTATCTTTGATGTAATAAAGAGCTGCTGCAATATGAACTAAAAGTCCCCAGCAATTGAGACCTCACGGGTCGCCATCTTGGATTTTAGATCTTTCATGCACATTCCCATAATTATCTAGGGGGGAGTGAGCAAAATTTCAAGAAATCTTTTTCTAACTTAACTTCAAAAGTGGCTAAATCGTTACATCAGCACCATTCATTCTTGATAGAATTTTACTAGTCACAGAGACAAAAATAATAAATACAATACAACTGAGAGGTGAAGGTTAATTGAAAGGTTCGAAACATGTAGATTTATACGAGTTATTTCGAGAGCAAAAAATGAAGTGAAATTATACAATACTGAAAAAAAAAAAAAAAAAACTCAATGAACGAAATTCATTAAATTAAAGACAAATAATACTGGTGAGGAATAAACTAGAATAAAGCAAGCATATCAAGACGTGACATCAATAATCTCGATCACTTAACACGGTCTTTTTCTAGCTACTGTTTCATGAAATTAAGAAAGGCATTCATGAGTGTTGTGCGTACATTCACTCGAATTTCTGTAGGACCACATCTTGATCCACATCGTGTAGTGCCTGAACAGAAAATAAGTATAATGCAGTGCCTGATCTGGGAGGAAGCAAGTCGGAATTCCTTTTCCCCGGCTGGCAAATTCAGCCTACTTCTGTGGGTTTTTTTCCGTTGATATAAAAATTTGCGTGAAGATGGTGAAGGGCGGCAGTTTCAAGATATGCTACGACTCGGAAAACTCGAAGGAACTGGTGTGATGGATACCAGTGAATTGTGACGTTTTTCAACACACAAAAGGATTTCTTTGGTAACGAAACTTATGTATTTTAGTAATAGCTCTTCTCTCCGGAATAGAAATTACAAGTTGTCAACATTTTCCAGGATGAATCTAATTTTTAATGGAAAGCAGATGGCTTTTTTTTTTTTTTTTGCAGCCCACGGCGAAAGTTCATTTAATAGCATCAGGACCCGATTTGAATATCACGAGACCCTAGGCCAAATACTTTTTTGGGACCTCCTGTACTAAGGCATTACAATTTTAGTCATAGAATAAAACAAATTTAGGTATTGATTACAGTAGGCATAGGATAAAACAAATTTAGTTATTGACTACAGCAATTTTAGCCATTTTAGGGCCCCTTAATTGTTGGGGCCCTAAGCCGCGGCCTAGTTGGCCTATTCAGTAATCAGGCGCTGGATAGCATCATTGAAACTATCGAACTATTAACAATTTGAACAAGTTTGTATAGGCCGTGAAATAATCAACTTATAATAGCAAGACATTTTCTCCTTCTGCCTGCTTCAATCACGGATGCAGCTATTTTTGTCCCATCAGTAAATGTTATCAGTCTTGAAAGTTCGTGTTATTAGCGATTTAAGGAAGTGCCAATAGCAATTTTGGAGATACGAAATTATCAGTTTCATTTTAATTAACAACTAAACACCTAAAATACCTGCCTTATATCTATCACTGACAATCAGTGAAAAAAAACATACAGGTGAACTCTCACTTATGCGCCGGCCCAAGAGACCAACAGAAAATGGCGCATAAGTGAGAGAGACGTATAAGTGAACAAGCCCATTTAAAGGACCAAAACGCAACATAGGTTCTAATGAGAGAATAAATAAGAATGTTTCTATATATAAGGGACATATTACTTCGGCTAGGCAGTTACTGTAACGTAACTACAATGATAAAGAGAAAACAAAAGTTGTAGCATACCTAATTACAAACTGTTCATTTTAAAACGATCCATAACAGGTAAATGGGTCTCCGAACTCTAGTTCATGCGAAAAAAAATGCCTTCCGTGAGTAATAAATCCGAAAGATTAAAGAGGAAAGTAAAGAAAAATGCTCATTTTTTAAAGAAAATTATTATTATTTTAAAATATTTTACGGAAACTTCGGCGCATAAGTGAAATATTTATCTTTAGAGCGACGCATAAACGAATGATACTAACATTATTTTTCTATGGAATGTGCTGGGACCATTCAAAATCATCGTATAAGTAAAAAAGGAGCATAAATGAGGCGGTGTATAAGTGAGAGCTCACTGTATCTTAAAAAAAAAAAAAAGACAGTCAATCAAATCAGGTTGTCAATTACATACAGGGTGTCCACTCCAATCGTGGACCAATAGCTAATTTCTAAACCGTTAGAGATACGCATATAGTTTATTTAGGAAAAAATCTCCAAATTACGAAAGGAATTTTGGGTCTATTCAATGTTTTTCAAAAAATCAAATTTTGAAAGAGTTACGAAATTTAAATTTTTATACAGCCCCCCAGTCCTATCAATCATATTTAGTAAAACATTCCTGACACTGTAACGTTTAAAACTAAAAAAAAAATCACTCTTCTACCACAAAAATTGACCGAGTTATGACGTTTTGAAAAATCAAGATTTTGCATTATTTCATGACGTCATCGAGAGATCGCTTAACGAACCGTATGCGAAATCCTTCAAAATCTTGATTTTTCAAAACGTCCTAACTCGGTCAATTTTTGTGGTAGAAGAGTGATTTTTTTTTTAGTTTTAAACGTTACAGTGTCAAGAATGTTTTACTAAATATGATTGATAGGACTGGGGGGCTGTATAAAAATTTAAATTTCGTAACTCTTTCAAAATTTGATTTTTTGAAAAACATTGAATAGACCCAAAATTCCTTTCGTAATTTGGAGATTTTTTCCTAAATAAACTCTATGCTTATCTCTAACGGTTTAGAAATTAGCTATTGGTCCACGATTGGAGTGGACACCCTGTATATGACAACTTTTTGAGGTTAGATAAAAATTTTCGACACTAATTTTAATATCTTCATTTTTCCTTTTTTCATAAAAAACGATTTTCTTATAAAATAAATGCATCTACACGAACCATCATTATAGTTTACATGACTTATAAAGATCACACTTACCGCGTACTATTTGAAATATATGA
This sequence comes from Uloborus plumipes, assembly GCA_038373865.1. NCBI lineage: Eukaryota > Metazoa > Arthropoda > Arachnida > Araneae > Uloboridae > Uloborus > Uloborus plumipes. The sequence continues at coordinate 22,319 of JAXGGA010014950.1, read as the reverse complement.
ATAAAAGTACTATCAACATCTTAAATTGTAATCAATACTATTAATGTCCTATAAAAATTGAGCAAATCTTTTCTCAAATAGAAAAAAATTTCGTGGAGCAAATGAAAAAAAGATGCATTTATTGAAGTTATTATTATTGCTTGAGACATAAATTTTATTCGAATTTTTTTTCCTAAATTTCCTATTATGCCTGTACATTTGTTAAAAATTGAAATAAATGTCGGATATACTTGCTCTTTGCTCCATTTAGTCGTTTATTTGGTCCTTTGAGTTCCTAGAATTCCATATAAAATGCAACGAAAATACTGCTTTTTAGCCTACTTTCCCGTTAAAAATAAAAGAAAGACGAAAAAAGTATTAAAAGTAGCTTAATGCATCTAAAAAATATCGCCAAGTCCGAAAAATATCGCCAAGTTAAAAAAAATATCGCCAAGTCCAAAAAATATCGCCAAGTTAAAAAAATAAAAAGGTAAAATGAATATCGAAAAATTAAAAATTTGAAAGTAGGGTATTGAGATGGGGAATTTGTGCGTCGGTCGGTCGGTCGGTCGGTCGTCGGTCGGTCGGTCGTCGGTCGGTCTGTCTGTCCCCCCTAATAACTTTTGAATGAACATTCCGATTTGGACAAATTTTTTTTGTTGGAAAGATCTCGGCGAGTACAGCTCATTCCTATATTTGATTTTTTGATTTGAACAATTTTTGGTTCAATTTTGAGCCGTTCAAAAAACCGGTCCCGCGATACTAACTTTTTAATGAACAGTCCGATTTGAACAAACTTTTTTTTGTTGGAAAGAACTTTTCAAGGGTACTTCATTCCCGTATTTACATTTCCGATTTGAACAATTTTTCGTTCAGCATTGAACCGCTCAATCAAGCTGTCACCCCTAATAACTTTTGAATGAACAGTCCAATTTAAACAAACTTTTTTTTGTTTGAAGCATCTCGGCAAGGATACTTTATTACCGTATTTAAATTTTCAATTTGAACACTTTTGGTTCAACTTTGAACCGTTTAAGCAACCTTTCTCCACCTAATAACTTTTGAGTGAACCGTCCGAATGGAATAAATTTTTTTTTGTTGGAAAGATCTCGGCGAGTACAGCTCATTCCCATATTTGATTTTTTGATTTGAACAATTTTTGGTTCAATTTTGAGCCGTTCAAAAAACCGGTCCCGCGATACTAACTTTTTAATGAACAGTCCGATTTGAACAAACTTTTTTTTGTTGGAAAGAAATTTTCAAGGGTACTTCATTCCCGTATTTACATTTCCGATTTGAACAATTTTTCGTTCAACATTGAACCGCTCAATCAAGCTGTCACCCCTAATAACTTTTGAATGAACAGTACAATTTAAACAAACTTTTTTTTGTTTGAAGCATCTCGGCAAGGATACTTTATTACCGTATTTAAATTTTCAATTTGAACACTTTTGGTTCAACATTGAACCGTTTAAGCAACCTTTCTCCACCTAATAACTTTTGAGTGAACCGTCCGAATGGAATAAATTTTTTTTTGTTCGAAAGATCTCAGCGAGTGCAGCTCATTCCCATATTTGATTTTTCGATTTGGACAATTTTTGGTTCAACTTTGAACCGTTCAAACAACCGGTCCCGCGATGCTAACTTTTGAGTGAACAATCCGATTTGAACAAACTTTTTTTTGTTCGAAAGATCTTTTCAAGGATACTTCATTCCCGTATCTACATTTTCGATTTGAACAATTTTTCGTTCAACATTGAACCGCTCAAGCAACCTTTCCCCACCTAATAACTTTTGAGTGAACCGTCCGAATGGAATAAACTTTTTTTTGTTTGAAAGATCTCGGAGAGGCTTTCCCATACATTCCCATATTTCGCTTTTTGATTTGAACCATTTTTCGTTCAATATTGAACCGTTCAGAAAAAAAAATTAACATTAGCGTCTACGGGGAATTTAAGTTGAATGTTGATCCTGAACTTAAAGTCGGATTTCCTTCAAACTAACTTTGTAAGAAAATGGTTTTGATAAATAATGTTTGTAACGTACTTTTCTGAGTAATCTTCTGTGAGGACTCTGATTCCGACTCCGACTCTGCAAACATGGCGGAAATGCAGGCTCAGAAAAAAAATTACTGACTGTGCAGACGATTTTTTGTTTATTTATTCATTTGTTTTATTTTATTTATTATTATTATTATTATTATTATTATTTGGCAGACGATGTTTTTTTTTGTAACAAAAATTTTTCATTCACGAGAACATTTTATTCTTTATTTATATTTAACAACTGGCAACAGATTAAAAGTGAAATTCGAGACATTTTATTAACGGAAGAGTTTTTTTTTTTCTTTTTTTTTCTTTCTTTGATAAAATGCTTTGATGCTCTTTGTACTTTTATTTATTTATTTATTTATTTTATTATTATTATTATTTTATTATTATTATTATTTTTTTTTTTTGAAAACGATGGAGGATTTTTTCTACGGAGGAACTGTAACAGTTACACTCTTTAAAAGGTGCGACAAAACTTTATTTATTCGTTAATTACTTTTTACGTGTCTATTTCATCTGATGAAAGGGGTATATTTTGCTTTTCGAAATCAGCTCTAAGTGCTAAAAAGGTTTATTTGACATAATTTTAAGTCTCAGATAATCAAGAGAATAATGATCAGATGCGAGAATGCCGATGTCGATGTACGGGAAAGTAGGCTCGTTTAGTTCTTGACAGAACTTCTTGTTTCAATTTAATTTTAAGCTCAGAAAGCTAAAGCAATTTCGAGTTTCTTCAAACAAACAGCAAACATAATGACCGTGTTAAATTTAAGCGCTCTCTAAGGGCCATGCTCCACATCAGCGTAAAACGCGACCGAAACTGAAAGCAGAAACCGAAAATCCGGGTACTTTCCATAGGAATACCATTGAATCCATTTTACGCTTCTGCCTATTTTTTCTGCTTTACGTCGATGTGGAGCATGGCCCTAAAGCTTCCCTTATTTCAATTTTTGCACCTACCCGAAGACGAAAATTGTCATTTTACACAATACCTTAAAGTTAAAAAAGTATTTTGAAGTCAAGAATTAAAAGACAGCTTGAAAAGTAAGATATTATTTTTCTGAAAGTTATCACGTTACTAGGAATTAATTTCAATTATGCTACTGAGCTTATTAAAGCTTAGGGGGGGGGGGTCGGTTTTGTTAAAAATGAAATATTTTTAGTTTTTACAGTACAGTTAACAGCTCACCATCATAACTTTTTAAAAGTTAATGTCAAACAGATGAATTGCCCTATTCCAAAAATCGCAACAATATGGAACCTTTCGGTTTACCAGCGGGTGACCGAGCTCTGCTCGAGGAAAACAGATATCGAAGCTAACTCGAAGATTTAAATTTTCAATTGTGATTTATCAAAACAATACATGCCATAAGAAAATTTGTGAAACCATTGGGGAAAAGATAACCGGTTAAAGTTCACCATTGTAAACTATTCTAAACAAAGTTAGAGTTTGGAAAAGGAACTATTCTATACAAAAGTTAAGTTTGAAAAGTCATAGGACATAAAATGTAATTGACAATAAAAAAAACTATACAATTAAAGAAATGGTATAAAGTGAGCAGCGTAAAATTGAAGTGTGTTGAAGTTCAATACTTTCGACAAATTTATTTAGAAAAACCAAACCTCGTGATTCCTCGTGGCCAAAAACCCCAGACCCCCAAGTTTACCGGAGTTAATTAATTCTGGGGCAACTTTCGACTTGGCAACCATTCCTCGTATTACCCCTAACGTGTACCAGGGGACCGAGCCCGCTCGGTTAAAAAAAAGAGGTTTGTAAACTCGTGTTTTTTTCTAAAGTGCGAAATACTTATTTAGATAAACTTGAAAAGCATTTTTGAGCCTTTGGTTGCAATTACGCATTCAAAACAGTCGTAATTTATTTCAAAAAACACAACCCTATTTAATCCATGCTCATCGTAAAATCACACCTAATTTCATTTCATTTGGCTCCGAAGGCGCGGGAGGAGTTGATGCGAATGGACGCAGAGTCTTTGTTCTCCAGTACGCATTTGGTTCCAGTTGTTTTTGACTTTCACTTCACTTCATACTCCAGGTCCCCCCCCCCGTACATACCACAACTCGCTTCTTAACCGTGATGGGGCCCTGAAGAGCGCGCTGTTCATTTTTAACCAGGCCCAAGGGCCGAGTAAACCCTTGGCCCAGCACACCCCAGAGGTTTCGTTTCACTTGGAGGATTTTATGACCACGAACATTTTAACGTCCCCCAGCAACCATTAATGAAGACGGTGGATCTTTGATCGGCTGCTAAATGATCGACCCGAGACCCTCCGGTTGCGAGTCCGACAACTAACCGATTGGACAACCGCGGCCTCAGGCCCCTATATAGACGAGCCGACGCATCAAGATTACCACTTAGGATCCAGCGCGTGTGTGAGGATTGTCTTTTCTGGCCAGTTATCGCTTTTTGGTAACTTTTTACGTAAATTAACAAAGCTTGGCAATGTCCCGAAACTTTGCTCTGGTAACCCTAATTCCTCAAGAATGAAAAATGAAAGTGAAAGTTAATAAGTTGAATCCAAAGTGGTGAAACTTAAGCTTGATGCGTCGGCCTGTCTATATAGCGGCTTTACTGCTGTCCATACCCAATTCTAACTTTATTTTGATCCATCTCATTTAAATTTCGAAAACAATAACAATTCTAACATGTTGCCAAAAATTAGTTGCCAAATACCATAAAAACATAAATTTACGCTGATGTGATAAATATGAAATCCATTGTTAAAACGTGATTGCTATGAAACAGTAACAATAAGAGTAATCATAAAGAAAATGGCATAGTAAGAAATCTTCTCAAACTTTTAATGAATCCTATCTGTAACCCCGAATTGTTCGACCGTAGCGCTTCAAAACCGGCGCCAATCGATTCCTCGTGGCCAAAAACTCCAGACCTCCAAGTTTACCGGAGTTTATTAAGGCAGGGATTCAAGTGAAACAGGCTATCGCAAATTACAATCGCGACTGGAAATGAATTACATTAGAACGTTTCTTGAAAAAACATCGTGACATCAGCGTGACGTTTGCCTATGAAACGCGAGCTAGATAAAACGTCACAGCCTACTTGGCGAATAACAGGAGATCACTGAGTGCTTGTGAGCTCTTATTGGCTCCACCCGTAGTGACGCCATGCCAATTTAAGTTGATGATAATGTAATTCACTTCCAGTAGCGATTGTAATTCGAAGCGATCGCAGTGCTGTTTCACTTGAATCCCTGCCTAATTCTGGGCGATTTTCGACTTGGCAACCATCTCTCGTATTATAGTATCTCCCCAAAAACAACAGTGTTGTAAAAAAATCCCCCGTCAAGAAAACCTTAAATACTCAGCCTTAAAAAGTTATGATATCGAGTTTTCCCGCCAAGTTTGTGCCAAACTACAACTAACCTGTATGTATAGTTCTTTTAAATTGTTTTCAGTTTTGCCAGGCGGGAAGCTTTGTCTTGTGAGGTGGTTGCTTAATGAGTAAAAACTTCCCGCCTGGCAGGACTGAAAACAATTTAAAAGAACTGTACATACAGGTTAGTTGTAGTTTGGCACAAACTTGGCGGGAAAACTCGATATCATAACTTTTTAAGGCTGAGTATTTAAGGTTTTCTTGGCGGGGGATTTTTTTACAACACTGTTGTTTTTGGGGAGATATCACATGTTTTTGCATTAATATTATTTCTTTGCCTGTTTTTTTTTTTTCTCTTCAAAATTTACTTTGCATGTTTTTTTTTCCCTTCAACATTTTTGTTGGCGGTCCGACATCTGTGGTTTTCTTGGCGGCATGCATTTGGTGCAAAAGTTCAAGGATCTTCTTCAGTCTAGGATAAATTTGAAATCAATCACAATGTACCACCCGAACCGACGCAAAACAAAGCTAGTTGCTAACAATACTACGATTAAATTAAAAGTTAAAAAAAAAAAAAACCCCAACCCTTACTGCCGATCTCATATTAAAATAAACTAAATTGAAGATCCCTTTTAAAAGCCTTATGCAATAAAATCAATTACAAATATTTTATTTGTTAACAAATAGAAACTGGCAACAGATGAAATTATAAATCATTGAGTTTTCTTTCCTCGTGGCCCAACAATGAAAGCATAAATGCTCAGATGTTGAACAGAGCTAGTAGATAGAAATCGGACCAATTTTAAGCATTAATAACTCCGGGGTGCAATGACCCCGGGGGGTAAATTTTGGGAAAATGTCCTCAATGTCTCATCGAGAATATTCATACCAAAAATCAACACTAAAGACCCCCGGGGAGAAAAGATACGGAAAATAAAAACGAGGGAGGAGGGGGTGGGGGGTCGAAAACCCCCCTATGCCGAGCTTTGGGACAAAATAAATGTGGGTGCAAAAGCAGAGCTCAATCCGATTTACCGTTTGGTCTGGAGCCCTGTCAAACCATTTTTAAAAAGTGCGAAAAATAGCGATTTTATAACTTATATGACCCCTCCCCATGAGGGTCCTGAATGTTTTGCTTTAGTATGTGCCGTAAGGGTCCGCTGGAGATTGAGTATACCAAAAATGAACTCTAAGGATCTTTATGGGGCTGAGATACAGAGGGGTGAAAACCCCGGTTTGGTTACTCGCGTAAACAGTTCTTAGTCGCTCTTTTACATTTTTATTGGCGACGGAAATTTCTTGGCGGCTTGCATTTGGTTTTCTTGGCGGGGCGGGACGCTCCCGCGTCCCGTGATAGGATATTACCAAGTTAATAAAATACAAGTCTTCAAAACTGCAATATTTAGCAAATGTGCGAATGCTGTTCAATTAGGCCAGTTTTCAATTGCATGTAACTACTAAAATAAAAAATATTAAGCCAAAATATTTCAGATATTTTATATTATATGCATGAAATGAACCTGCATGTCAAGTTTCATAAAAATTTATAACCACTGTTTTCTCGTTTGCTAATTACACGTGGATCTTTCCCTTTTCTTATTTTCAATCGACTTTGAAGTAGTAATATCGTTCGGGTAAACAATAGGGTGGGCCGAAAATGACTTTTATTTTTTTTCGATGACGAGGTATGCGGAAAAGGTGCCATTGGGGGCACAAAGCACTCACAAAAAATTTGAATTTTTTTGCGCAGTTTCTTGATCTGCCGCAATCGCCTTGAAGTTTCGAAAAAATGCTAATTTTTGATGTTTTTCATAAAATTTGTCAAAAATTTTTTTTAAATATTTTCAGTGATAGGTGTAACTTAAAAGGCACTATTAGGGGCACTAAGTTCACGTAAAAAATTTGAATTATTTTGCTCCATTTCTTGATCAGCCATAAACGCTTGGGGATTTCAGAAAAATTGCTAAAATTGGATATTACAGCAAAATTTGTGAAATTAAGAAAACAATTATTTTCGGTAATGGGGAGAGCAAAAAAAGCTCACTATTATCATTAAATCAACATTAAAATTGAATTGTAAATGATATTTATTTAATTTGTCACAAATATGGGGAAAATTCGGATTTTTTTTTTTTTACTGATCCAATTTATTTATTAATTTTTAAGCTTTATAAAAATTTCTTCCAAGTGTTGAGAGACAGTTTAGGAGTCTGAAATAAGAAGTAGTTTATCAAATAATCTGCATTTTTATTTTTAAAATTCGTTAGAGTTACAAATTATTTATTTATTACTAATGAAAAAAAAATGTGTTAACTGAAAGTACTTCACAGTTCTCAGCTTATTGCGCATCCAAACATCTTGCAAAATAATCCAGAACTCAAAGCGAGGAGGTGGCTTCACGAGTTCTACCAGCCCTCCACTTAAAAATATTATATTCACGTTGCTTTGCATTCTTCATGCAACAAAGTCCTTCGAATTAAACGTTGACATTTTTATCCTGGATTGTATCTTTACTCTGACGAAGGTATCTCTGTCCTCATTGCCACATACGTGCATTGCCGCTTCTGTTCCTACTTTAATTGTTCTTCCCACAGCTTGCGTGTGACTTGGAAAGCGGACTGAAGCTTCATCTAAAACCAAGCCTGATTCTATGTTTCTCTCAATCTCTTCGAATGAAAGAGTCTTTGTAATTGGAGGCTTACTAAGATCTGTTGAGAGCCAGTTGATGTAGTCGTAGTACTCAGTAGCCATAAAGTTCAGTTTTAGAACCTTAAACTGTCTCAGTCTCCTGATCTCTTTCTTCTTTGAAATAAGGCGGCATTGTTTAATCCTTTTCCATGCCAATATTCTGATTTCTTTGTTTTCGTCTGTCGCCATTACTAATAGTATATTATCAGGATGGCTATAGTATGCATTTCTTTGAACCGCCGAATGCACTATTGTTAATTCATCAGAGAGGAAGTTTGAGAGTAGAACTATTTTCCACAAATGTCTCGGTTCATCTGCTCACCCTGGTAACTTCCTCACCTGAGAACCATACTCTGCGCATAAACTCGTACTACGCCATTCTACTCTTATGGCTACTGAGTACTACGACTGCATCGACTGGCTCTCAACAGATCGTAGTGAGCCTCCAATTACAAATAGTAGTATACGAGTATACTACTAAAGTAAATAGTTCTACTCTCAAACTTCCTCTCTGATGACTTAACGGTAGTGCATTCGGTGGTTCAAAGAAATGCATACTATAGCCATCCTGAGAATATACTATTAGCAATGGCGACAGACGAAAACAAAGAAATCAGAATATTGGCATGGAAAAGGATTAAACAATGCCGCCTTTCAAAGAAGAAAGAGATCAGGAGACTGAGACAGTTAAGGTTCTAAAACTGAACTTTATGGCTACTGAGTACTACGACTGCATCAACTGGCTCTCAACAGATCTTAGCAAGCCTCCAATTACAAAGAATCTTTCATTCGAAGAGATTAAGAGAAATATAGAATCAAGCTTGTTTTTAGATGAAGCTTCAGTCCGATTTCCAAGTCACACGCAAGCTGTGGGAAGAACAATTAAAGTAGTGACAGAAGCGGCAATGCACGTATGTGGCCATAAGGACAGAGATTCCTTCGTCAGAGCAAAGATACAATCCAGGATAAAAATGTCAACGTTTAATTCGAAGAAGGACTTTGTTGCATGAAGAATGCAAAACAACGTGAATATAATATTTTTAGGTGGAGGGTTGGTAGAACTCGTGAAGCCACCTCCTCGCGTTGAGTTCTGGATTATTTTGCAAGATGTTTGGATGCGCAATAAGCTGAGAACTATGAAGTACTTTCAGTTAACACATTTTTTTTTTCATTAGTAATAAATAACTAATTTGTAACTCTAACGAATTTTAAAAATAAAAATGCAGATTATTTAATAAACTACTTCTTATTTCAGACTCCTAAACTGTCTCTCAACACTTGTGAGGAATTTTTATAAAGCTTAAAAATTAATAAATAAATTGCATCAGTAAAAAAAAATCCAAATTTTACCCGTATTTGTGACAAATTAAATAAATATCATTTACAATTCAATTTTAATGTTGATTTAATGATAATAGTGAGCCTCTTTTGCTCTCCCCATTACCGAAAATAATTTTTTTTTTTGAATTTCACAAATTTTGCTGTAATATCCAATTTTAGCAATTTTTCTGAAACCAACAAGCGTTTATGGCTGATCAAGAAATGGAGCAAAATAATTCAAATTTTTTACGTGAACTTAGTGCCCCTAATAGTACCTTTTAAGTTACACCTATCACTAAAAATATTAAAAAAAAAATTTTTGACAAATTTTACGAAAAACATCAAAAATTAGCATTTTTTCGAAACTTCAAAGCGATTGCGGCAGATCAAGAAATTGTGCAAAAAAAATCAAATTTTTTGTGAGTGCTTTGTGCCCCCAATGGCACCTTTTCCGCATACCTCGTCATCGAAAAAAAAATAAAGTCATTTTCGGCCCACCCTAGTAAACAAGCGTCAACAGCTGTGAGGTGGACTCTGTACAACAATTTCAACCGACAGAATAGGAGGGTAGACAGATCAGTGAATGAACACTTAAACAAATTTTCAATTTCAAAAATTCATAGAGTCGAAAAAAATAGTAGCATTTGCCACATGACAGTAAAAACACTTCAGATTATATACACAGTATTAAAAAAAAAAAAAAAAAGAGAGAGAGAGAGAGCTTTTATGGGTCTGCAGCAGGTTTTATGGGGGGAGGGGGGTTAAAAGGAAAAAAAGTACCCAGACCCAGTGAATGAACACCCTTACCACGGAACAAATGCAGCATTTTCTAGTCATTTTCTTTCGGCAAATGTGTAGAAAGGAGTTGGTTCTGGGTTCTGCTAATTCATCTAAGAAAAATTCTTCAGAGCCTTATTTTTTAGGAAAGATACAAGGTGTTCATTCACTGGTTGGTATACTCATTACTCAATGAGTTAATAAAAACTAATGTGCATAACCAACATATCTTTCTCAGATAATGTAACTGAATTCATTTAACAAACGGCTCTTTGCTAAACCAAATCGGCAATTGCTTGGGGGGGGGGGTGAATGCATTTTCTGGGTGTAAGCCAGCATCAAGACTGCTAAACCTTCTGCGAGAAATCGTTCATACGAAGCAGATGATGATCTCTTGCCCATCAAATGAGCAATCGATAATCGATCGATCGGGAGGGATGGAGCACAAATGGTTCCATTCCCTCCGGAGTTAAGGTTCCAAGAGAAATGTACCCGTTCTTCCCTCCAAAAAACATTACAAGTGTTGTAAAGCACACGATTTTTCTCGAAAAGGAATATCTTTAGTCGCAGCCCCGAGAGGACTGGCTTTGAAATGTTTTAAGAAGTTTTTAATTTTCTCAGCTGAATTTTCAATTTTCTGTATATGATGCTTTTTAGGCCCATTTGACTACTTATGAGAACTATCATTTTAGCTGTTGTTTGTTGAAAATTAATTTATTAAAGCACTTTTGTCTGAATCTTGGTGTCATCACACTTCGTAGTAGTTTTGAATAAAAAAAAAAAAAAAAAAAGAATCAGGAAACCACAAAGTTACAAAAATATCAGGACAGAAATCAGAGCACTTTTCATCTTTTTTGAAGTATGAAATAAACATCTACAGATACATAAGAAATTTTAGACTCTCTATTATTTTCATATCTCCCCTCCCCCTTTTTTCAATTTATGTATGTTTTAATTTTTTTCTTTTCCAACAGGTTTTTCACGATGCCAGGAAAATATGGTTCGCACCAGGCCTTCTGAATGTTCTCCTAGTTAAAGTTAAAGTTAAAGGGGTACATTATTAGATGTTGTAATAAAGGTGGGTAAAATGTGTTGTAATAAAGGTAATTTATGGGTGAATGTTTTTCCTTCCTTTGTATTGGAAACATTGGCATAAAAAAGATCCATGAAATGGCAGGGCTTCCAACTGGTTTCTTTTTTTTTCGTTTCAAGTCCCTTAAAAGCCTTTTTTTTATCGGTCAATCCCCCCCCCCCCCTCTTCCTTCAAAATGTCTCATTTTAAACTTCCAAGAAACATCTTTGATCCCCTTCTATTTCTTTTTATCAAAGGGGGAAAAAATCACAATTCTAATTTATCTCATTAAATTATTAGGGGCTCCCCCCCCCCCACCTAAGAATTTGTGCTTGTGTCTTCTTCCCTTCCCGATAATTTGTTGTATGTCTTCTTTTTGGGCGAGCAGGGTTGGCAAGGTTTTGGACAGAACGGTAAAAACCACGGTTTAAACCATGGTTTAAACCGTCCTGTCCAAAACCCATGTGTCCAAAACTGTCCTAAACTGTCCAAAACTACATTTTTAGTACAATTTTATATTTTGAACAAATATCAAAAGCACAAAATTATACTTGAAGTTAAGACTTAATTTATTTAATGTAAACATTTAAATATGTACATAAAACATATAAGATTTTCAGCTGATACTAATCTGATAACAAATTATAATTATTAATAAGATTGGCAATGTCTTTGTCTATGTCTTTTTCATGTTCTTCAACAATTTTTTGATATGCTGGTCTGTTGCGAGGAAAACCTTCAATGCAGGTAACTTGTCTTTTCCATCGAGTCTTTCCTGGTAGCTGGGGTTTTACTGAGTTGGGCATTTCTTTTAGCAGGGCACTGGGTATGTGGTGATTTCGAAAATACTTTTGAACCTTTACAATGTTCTTCATTATTTGAGTTGGTGTGATATCTTGTCCTAATAAATTCAAGTAATGTGCATTGCAGCCGTAAACTATTAAGCTGTTATCCTCTTCAAACAACTGTTCTTTTGCTTTTTCCATAACTCGAGCATTATCTGTCACTACAGCTTTTACTTCACAATTGAATTCTGTTTTCGCTTTAGTAATTGCTTCTTGTACAATACTTTTATGATATTCTGCATTTTTTGTATGTGTAGCAAGTTTTTTCTATTTAAAAAATGAAGTCGGTATATTGATTAAGTGCTATGTGTCTCGGATATATTTAATTACATTTTTACAAGTGATTTTTCTTTCTTTAATTTGAAACAATACGTCTTTTCGAGTTTGTCAGATACCACTATTTACGCCCTAGCCCTTCATATATATATTGTTAGAAACAAAATACACAGTATTAAAAACAAAAATCAAAAATAAAAAATTCTTGAGTAGTGAAAAACATTTTATTATCAGTTTATCATTCTTAAATCTAAGGTTAAAAAAAATATTTGAACATCACTGAAAATATTATTGTAAAGAAACCACAAAAGACTTCAGTTTTACACATTTTGAGTTACAAATGGAGCTGAAATTATCTGCTTCAAGAGTGTTTTTTTGACAGTACTACCAATTCCTATTTTATGAAATTTTTATGATGTGGTAAATTGTAAATGAGTAAATTGTTCATTTTTTAAACGTATATTAAAATTACTAATATAATTAAATATTGTCAAATTTTAATTAATTACAACTAATTAACACTAAGAAACTAAGATGTATGCATTATCAATTTACAGCTAATAGAATTTAGTCAGCTTAAAACCCTTTTGCCATGCTTTAGACAGTTTAAGACACTTTTGGACAGTTTAAGACACTTTTGGACAGTAAAACCCACCTGTCCTGTCCAAAACCAGTTTTGGACGTCCAAAACCCCAACCCTGTGGGCGAGTGTTTTACTTTTTTCGTTTGGTGAAAAAGTGTCAATGATGAATAAAAGTTTTGGGTTTACAAGCAACACTAGGGAAGAAATGTTAGCTTTCCACCTCATCTTTGATCTTTTAAAAATAAAATTTCAAAAAAATAAAAAAGAACGAACAGCAAAATATTTTTTAAAAACTTTAAAATACACCACAAAAATATCAATCTCACGTCTATGTCCATGAGCGCATACATGAGCCTTCAAGAGAGTGCATTTCGTCACCTGGCATAAAAATAAAATTTAAATAATAATAATTTAATATTTAAAAAATAATAATAATAATACTTATATTCGATGAATAATTAAAACAAGGACAAACTATAAAATTCTCCCTGGCTTTAAAATAAAATTTAATGTATGAAAAAAAGGGCAAACTAAATAATGAAAACTGAACTGAAAATTAAAAACCTAATCGGTTAAACACTGGTCGAGGGGTGCCCATCCCCCAATCCCCCCCTTTTCACAGCCCTCTTGTGATTTTTATTTTTACCTCTCTTTTTTATTTTATTTATTTTTTTATCATTATTATTTTTTAATTATAACTTACTTTTTATGTACCGTAAAATGGGGTGAATCGGAACACTTTTCAGCTTCAATTGTAAAAAAAGTAGTTAAAAGATATTTTTTTAATTTGATGTTTTGGGTAAAAACTTCGGTCTTGCTTTGCTTTTGATATTCCAAGCAAAGACAAAACATTTCGAACAGTTATCATTTATATTTCTAGGAATTTAGGGGTGTTCCGAATCACCCCGCTGATAGGGGTCAATCGGAACACATGTTAAAATTTTTTATTTTTTTCAATCTAACCTGTAATATGTCTCACAAACCTGAGTAATATTAATGGGGGAGAATAAGAACAGATAGTTACTGTCAAATAAAAGTTTAATTTCAATACCAGTAAACGTTTATAATTTGTCAGAATTAAAAATAATTTTGAACTTATGAAAAATTAAAATTAATTTTAAGAAATGCTTTTCAATTAAAATACAAAGCTGTAAAATAAATTGAAGTCACTCATATCGTCCACAAATATATACTTGTCCTTAAAACTAGCAGTTGTGGCTTGACTTAAGTTTTTTCATAACAGCTTCTGGGATGAACGTTGCCTTTTCTTTAGTTTCTTGAAAAATCTGGGTTTTGGGGATTGTCCTATAAGATCTTCCCACTTATTTATCACTGTCTGTGTGCTGCTACATAAAGTCTGTATGATTTTCCCCCATGTATTTTAGGTAAAAAGAAGTCTCCTGGAGCAAAAATCTTTTTAAATCTGCAAATTTCTGTCATTTTGAAACCTAATTGCTTACGAGAAGAGATAAACATAATAAATCTTTGTTCTTGTCTTGACTAGAGAAATTGGGGTTCAAATCTTGATTTTTCAAACAGTTTCCTTTGAATAAGTTTGAATTGGAACAACAGAACCAAGTATTCCGATACACCCCGCAATTTTTTTTCCTGTGTCACTTTTCAGAATTCTTCATTTTTAATAACACAATTTTTAAAAAATGTAAATTCCAATGTAGTATTCAGTCGTTCAGATACATGCATAATTGAAAAATACCACTCTTAGGTAAAAATTATAAGAAGGTTTGTAGTTCCATATGAAGTTTTGCAGTCTATGAAAACGTGATGTTTTTTAGCATTCTACGTGCTTCCCTCCTTATAAACCAGTAACGTTGCCACATTGACAAAAAGTAATTTTTTCCTACTTCCTATGATTTTACCTTTCTAAAAAAAAAAATTAATGGCGAAAAATACCCAATAGTATACTTATGAAGAATTTCTTTGTACGGTCGGGAAGTTTTGTTCCGATTGACCCCGCTGTTCCTATACACCCCATTTCACGGTATTATTTTTTTTTAAGTACTTATTATGTGCAGAATTAATCGCCTTTTTTCCCTTCCACACATTCCAAGCACACACACACAAATAAATAATACAATAATAATAAAGAAATAATTTACATTAAAAAAAATAAATCAATAAATAAACAAATTAGTTTTAAAAAATCCCCCCCAAAAATTTTGATGGCGCAACTTACGTTATAACACCCCTCCCCCCCCGCACGGGTCGGCACTCGCTTGTTTCAGTTCTGTGTTCATTTTGTTTTTGTAACTGCGGGAAAATGCGCTAAGAAAAGACAATAAAGTTTTAAAATATGTTCAATAAAAAATCAGCAACTTCAAATGGAAAATCAATTTTAGGCCATCAAAGCAGAACTGAAATTAAATAAGCATTCCTTGGTGTTCCGTCGATAGCTCAGTTGGCAGAGCGGTGGACTGTAGCTGGTTAATAACAGTAATCCATAGGTCGCTGGTTCGACTCCGGCTCGACGGACGGATCCTTTTTATTTTGTGCACATTATAAAGGAAATCTTTTTGAATAGTTAGAAAACATCAAAGTTTTTTCTCACACATTGAATTTCTTTTGCAGCTTTCTCTAAAATTTTTCCTTTTCCAGAAGCACAAACAAATAAAACAGAGGAACTTATAAAGGCTGTGTAATTGAGCTCAGTTCTTCAAACGAGAATATTTTGTTAGTATTTCAGATTTAAAAAAAATAAAATTTATATGTTTGCATAAGTGTGTTACATTCATAAAATATTGCTTCAATTTATACCAGGGCAGTCATTTAGGGGGGGGGGGGCTCATTCATGAGGGCCAGAGAGAGTGAATTCCCCCCCCCCCCCAGCTTTGGAAAGTTAATATATTTACAAAATACAAATGGGCGTGGTTTTTGTCATAATTTACACCGAGTATATGTACACTCAATGCTACCATCCCCCCTCCGCCGAAAAATTTGAAAGTCGGGAATGCTTTATACTTTCTTTTTCTTCATACTGAAAAAACGCAAAAAAAAAAAAAAAAAAAAAAAAAAGGAAACACAAATGGAAACAGAAAATGTAGAATGCACTTTTTTTGGCATTTTGCTCGTTCATTGAAGATTTTTATTTATTTTATTCAAATCCACTACTCAGTTCGCAAGAATGAAAAATTTTATTTTAATGTAAATATTAAGTATCAAAATAGTTGACTGCAATAACAGTAATGATAAAAGAAAATAAATTTTGAAAACACTTGGAATGCAGACTCATTTCTTATGCTAAATATTTTTGTTCAATTGATGCAAAATTACTTGTAAACATGTTAAAGCTATTTCCCTTTTTTTTTTAAAATCTAGAAGTTGTTCATAATTTGTTTTTTGAAAGAACGGTAATACCTAGCGCCATCTACTAGAGTAACATGAAGTTAAAAAGGAGTCTTGTTATTTATTATATTGTAATTTGTAGTAAGTGTAAAAGCATCAATACAGGTGCACCCGGCGCGAGGGGGGAGGGGTCATAGCGCAAAATGCTCCATTTTAGGGGTGGGGGGGGACACTCTTCGGCTGATCTCGTTAGTGGGAGCGGGAGAGTATTCCCGAATTTGAGGTGAGCCATCGCCCCTTGGAGGGGGGGGGGGGAGATTGGGCACCCCTGGAAAAAGGACATATCAAGAGGGGCGGGAGTCGGGTGGAACACCCCTTACTCTTTGTTCTTTCTCTCTTCCGGACTTTGAACAAATCACAAGGAAATGTTTAGAAATTTTGATCTCAAAATGACCCCCCCTTCCTGCACTTCAGACGTCTGGATAAAATTGAACACAATGCGATGACGTGAAATATACTATACTGTTTGACCACTAATGAGATAGAATGATCCGGTTTACAGGAGGAAATGGGTGCAGTGGTGTTAGATTTTAGGGATGCCAGCTTTTGCAGAAATAGCCGCGTTATTGAATCAGAACTGTTTAAAACAAACGCGATTCATTTCTGCGGCGGTCACTGTAATAATAAATAATAATGATTAACAATTAATAAAACTGGCCTCAAGGTTCGAAAGTACACTTTGAAGCTACGGGGTCAAAAGTAATTTTGCACCAAATTTCAAGCCTGTATGGGATATAGATTTATTTGAACACCGTCGCTCACACAGACATTGCCTTTCCTGCATACGTACGTAGCGTATTCTGCGAAGTGGAGATGTCCGTGTGATTTCAAATCGTTGCCTGCAATCGGGTATCCAATTTATTTTCAGGTCAAAGATTTTTTTTTTTTAGGAGCTTTATCTTGTGTTCACAAAAAAGTTCCAATGGCAACCCCACTACACCTCTTTTAGGGGCCTTAACGAAAATCTTCCTTCTCCAAGATCGAGTAAAATTGAGTTCGGTTTCGAAACAAATTCCTCTCCACTGCTACCCCTTTCCTATTCGGAGATGCTTTGTTCCTTCACGTCAATAAAATCTAAAATTGCGTCTCAAAAACATCAATTTTGAAATTTGTCCGAAAGGAAATAGGATTTAGATGACCAACCCTCCTTACCAAATGTCGATAGTTTTCCAGATGATGTCTATGATCCTATTTTATTCGCTTAAATGTCTTCAAAAATTGCTTATAATTCCGTTTTTAATGCTTCAATTTCGGTAAATTCTCTGAAAAGCTTGAAATAATTAGACCCCCCCCCCTAAAAAAAAGTTCGGGTAGTCTCTATAGGGAGGTCTTAATTTATGACTAAAGAAATTTTTTTTTTCCAGAATTTATTTTCAGTAGATGTAAAAAAATACATTTGGCTTCTTTTTTATTAATTGTTTTTTTTTTTTTTTTTTTGAGGAGCAATATTGTATAACAGTTTCCAAATTTGCGGAATCGCGAGACAGACAAAATGTGCCGAAAAAAGAAATCTTTAGGAAGTCACAGTGAGCTCCAATTGGGGCGTTCTTGCTTGCCAACTACGCATTAACGGCTTTTTTTTTTTTTTTTTTTTTAACCAACTTCATATCAGAGGGAGGAGGAGTTTAGCCAGAAAATGTTCATGGCCGCCATCCTTCAAGACTGTGCTCGTACGCAATTAAAAATTTTTTAATGGCGTAATGTATCTGAAATGACAGCCTTTTCATCCAATGATACCACAGTTGCATCAAGTTCCCGTTACAGAAGCAATACCAGCGAGAGTGTAATACAGTATATCTTGAAAACGGAGACCCCGGGGCGGCACTTTTGCCATGCAAATTTATGGCTTCTCGTAATCAGAAACAGCGGTAATTAAGCGCAGAGGTAAAGTTACCGTTCCAGAGTGGCGATAGATTGTAGAGAGATAGGGGTGAGCTCACGTGACTCACACCTTCTCCCCCTCAGAACCACTGCGAAAATTTCCCTCCTACACCAATAGGGTAGTTGTGACCTACTGAATATCCCTTTTTTAACTACTAGATATTGTTAAGAGGCTTACAAAACACAAAAATTCACCATTGCCGAATTTTAAAACACAACGGTTGATTCTTAATGATTTTTTTAAAAACCCACGCGCAAAAAAAGCGCGCCTTAAAACCGAAACCCGTGACGTCACAGGGCTGTAACTTTCAGCCTTTCATCCATAAAAATTGGATTTTTGCTACATTATCGTTTCATTGCGGGATTTTCTCCTTCCGTAATCAATACCTTAAAGTCTACTAATTCACTATTTAAAACTGGATTTATCAAAGAGCACTCCAATACCCTGCTAGGGGTGATTGTTTTGATATTTTTTGGCGAAATCCGTAGTCAAATTTTTAAAACGCATCACTTGGCGAGAAAAAAAACTTACGGCAGTGGAGAGCGAACAACAGTGCGGAAGCCGGAGAAACCGGTTTCTCGAGCTCCTCGCACTAAAGCTTCTCGCTCTTTCTTCGCCTTAGTGGAAAGTTCAAAAGCGCCAACGTCACAACCGTCAAGCCCAGTGACGTCACAACCGCTTGAAATTTAAAAATTATTTTAAAAAAAACTACTTGTCGCAGCGCAAAAATTTTTTTGCCGTTGATGTTCATGTCTGTTGCTCTATCATATAAAAATAAAATTGAAAAATCGAAAACTACCCTATTGTTTCGCAACCTATCATTCAGCTGGCAATTTGCCAAAAGGCAGTGGATCAGCGGCACGCATGAGAAAAGGGAAACCGAAACTTTTTTGACTACTCAATACTTTTGCTGCCATCTGGTGTACAACTTGGGATTTGTTTCGTAATTCTACTTTGTGTATTTGTCAAACGAAGTCGATTACAATGTATGAAACGCTTGTACTCTGGATGAAACGTATTTGTCTGATATTATTTCTAAAAAGCAGAAATGATAGATTACAACTATTAAAAAAAAAAAAAAAAAAAAAAAAAATCAGCATAACAATTTTTTTTTTCTCTTCAAATTATTTTAAGAATTAGGTAAAGAAGATAATATACCATGGATCATAATTGCAAGTGTACAGCCTCCACAAAAGTTTGGGACCAAAAAACAATTTTGAGATAAAGGAATATCTAAGTTATAGTGCTTCGAGGTATTGTAACCTTTCTGACCACCATCTTATTGGAAGACTAAAAGTTAATGCAATCAAATTTTTCCCCAATAATGTAATGCAAAATTTGCCACCATTCCAGGTACGTTCCCTCCCAATACCACTGCTTCGATCTGACTTATTTTCTACACACCAGAGGATATATAAAATTAAGAATGAGCAAAAAAACTCTTACTTTTTTTTCCCAGAATTTTTATAAAATAAACAGTATTTACAAAGTAGGGCAGTAAACCATGTATGAAGTTTTTTTAAACTGTGTCTGTTGAAATTCTGTTAAAAGGAATTTAGACAATGAAAGTTCCACTGTAGTACTGAATAACAAACGTAAATAAAGTAAAAAAAAAATAACTAAAAAAAAGAACAATAGATTTCATCAGAAATAAGTTGGTTTAAATGGTTGGTTAACATAGAAGAAATAGCACAATCTGAGCCTTCACCATTCTTCAGTTTCATAATCTTCCAAATTTTTCTTCAGAACAAACTAAATTTTTACAACTTTTTCAGTCGATTTCTAGCTAGGGGGCCCAGCGCCCGTAGCAAACTTGACAAATTGCGCCCCCCTAGAGGTTGCTCGGATGGGAGGTCATTGTGACTTCCCAAAATGTCCTTACTCTAAAAATTTTGATTTATTTATTCGAAAAATTTGCAGATAATGTTGCAACCTTTTTTTTCTTGTTTCTTTCTTTTAGCATTTTTAACGATGCTCAGTTGTTCCCCTCATGTTATGTGTGCATGATATGCCTGCTTGTTCGTATTATTGGGTAAAATTTAAGTTTTTATTATTACAAGTTTTGTTTCCCAATTTGAGAATTTTTGTCTTTCCAACAATTTAGTTCGAGGCGTTCCTACCTTTCCCCATCATTTCACATAAATTCTAAAAACAAATAATTCTTGCAATTCGTTATTGAACATAAGTGTGTTTTTTTTTTCCCCAAACACAACAACTTTAATTTTAAATAGAATTTGTTTTAAAACACTACAAGAATGTATAAAATACACTGCTCGACATTGAAAATGCAACACCAAGAAGGAGTGGTCAGAAATTGATGAAATTTGGTAAGAAGACAGAGACAGCATGGAACAATAAGTGATATTTATTTCAAAATAAATAAGCAAAATTTAGAGCGAGGACGGCGTCGGCTCAGTAAGAAGTAGGACCACCGCGGACAGCGATGCACGAAGAAACACGTCTAGGCATGGAGTCAATAAGCCTGCAGATGGTGTCCTGAGGGATGGCACTCCATTCCCTTTCAACCATTTGCCACAGTTCGTCCTCTGAACGAAGCAGTGGCAGGTTCTGCAAACGGCGTCCAATCACGTCCCACACATGTTCGACTGGTGACAAGTCAGGAGAGTATGGTGGCCAGGAAAGCATCTGTACACCTCGTAGAGCATGTTGTCTGATTCGAGCACTGTGAGGCCTGGGCGTTATCCTGTTGAAAAATTGCATGTGGCAGACCCTGAAGGTAGGGGATTGCCACCGGCCGCAGTACATTATCTACATATCGTTGGGCCGTCATAGTGCCCCGAATACGAACTAGAGGTGATACGGAATTGTATGCAATAGCGCCCCAAACCATTATGCCACGTTGTCGCGCTGTGGGGCGTTCCACAGTTACTGCCGGATTCGATCTTTCTCCACGTCGACGCCACACACGTATGCGATGACTATCGCTGGACAAACAGAGGCGGGATTCATCTGAGAACACTACGGTTTGCCATTCTGCCATCCACGTCGCTCTGGTCCGGCACCATTCCAAACGTTGGAGTCTGTGCTGTGAGGTCAATGGCAGTCTTCTTAGCGGGCGCCGTGATTGCAGGCAACGTGCAACCAGTCGACGAGAAATGGTTCTGGTCGACACAGGAACATCCAGGGTACCTTGCACGTGTTGCAGAATCGACGTACAAGTGACTTGCGGGTCCGCCACAGCTTGTCGGTGAATCCGTCGATCCAAGCGGTCTGACGTCACTCTGGCTGCACCTGCACCCCTCAATGTGGCTACATTTCCTCTTTCCAACCATCTCCGACACAGCCGATGCACAGTGCTTGCATCCATGTGGGTATCAGCTGCAATTTGACGTATGGACCAACCTCCCCTTCTCAGTCCGATCACCATACCCCTTGTAAAGTCGTCTATATGCTGGAAGTGTCTTCGTTGAGGACGGCGTGACATTTCCTCCTATCACACGTATCCTTCGAGAAAAAAACCAAATTTCTCCGATCATTAGTCTGGCAGAAAAACCAACATGAACATAGCCCACTTTTCAACTTCATTCTCTTATATCTTACTTCACGTGCGTCGGAGAGCTGCGCATTTGATATCGTTTGTGATAGTCATAAAATGCCTAATCATAAAAGTATTCTCATCACCTCGTCTAAATACAAATGATAAAACTTACGTGTTGGTGTTTTTACCGCTAAGTTTCAAACGCACAGCTGATTGAAAGCGATCCGCCAATTTGGATTCGTTCTAAGTCTCCGGCGTGAACGCTGCTGTGACGTCATAAGCCGTGACGTAGTTTTTCCCGCGCTTGGAACACCATGGAATGTTCCAGAACGATCATGAAACTGATGATCGCGCGCTCCGCCTTACAGGGCATGCGCTGTAGACGGATATGTAAAGCGCGTGTCCTATTTTAAGGCGGCGTAGGGTGTTAGCTCTCGCTCTCTCCGGCTTGCTTAGACTTGCTTGTTTTGTTTTCGCGTTTTGATCTTTGGTTGTCGGCAGGCGTAGGATGACTCGTCTCGCTCGTGGCATCTGTGCTTTGGCTGTTAAGCTAGCATTAGAATAGAATAATGCCGAGCTTAGATAATATTAGGCACGAGTCACCTAACGCAGCAATATTTTAATTTGATGTTTTA
>JAXGGA010014949.1:0-30591 GCA_038373865.1 Uloborus plumipes | reverse complement strand
TTATCTATTAAAAGACAGAAAAAAGCTGTGTGCACTATATAACTTTAGCCTTATTAAATATTCGCTGACTTTTGAACAACTCAAAAAAAAGTATGCACCGTAAAATGGGTTGATTCGGTACACTTTTCAGCTTTGATTGTAAAAAAAAGTAGTTAAAAGATTTTTTTTTTTAATTTTATTTTTTTTATAAACACTTCGGTCTGGCTTTGCTTTTGATATTCCAAGCAAAGACAAAACATTTTGAACAGTTATTATATATATATATATATATATATATATATATATATATATATATATATATATATATATATATATATATATATATATATATATATATATATATATATATATATATATATATATATATATATATATATATATATATATATATAAATATATATATATATATATATATATATATATATATATATATATATATATATATATATATATATATATATATATAGATAGATAGATAGATATAGATAGATATAGATAGATATATAGGGATTTAGGGGTGGTCCGAATCACCCAACTGGTAGGGGTCAATCGGAACACACGTTAAATTTTTTTATTTTTTTCTTCAATTTAATCTGTAATAGGTCTCACAAACATGAGTAATATTGAAGGGGGAGTATAAGAACAGCTAGTTACTGCCAAATAAAAATTTATTTCTATATCAGTAAACGTTTATGATTTGTTCAAAATTCAAAATAATTTTGAACTTATAAAAAATTAAAATTAATTTTAATAAATGCCTTTGAATTGAAGTACAAAGCTTTAACATAAGTTGAAGTCACTCATGTCGTCCTCAAATATGTACTTGTCCTTAAAACTAGCAGTTATGGCTTGTCTTAAGTTTTTTCATAACATCTGGGATGAACGCTGACTTTTCTTTAGTTAATTGAAATCTCTGGGTTTCGGGGATTGTCCTGTAAGATTTTCCCACTTATTCATCACTGTCTGTGTGCTGGATTTTTGCTACATAAACTGCCATTCTAAGATCTAGTTGCTCACGAGAAGGTATAAACAGTAATTAATCCTTGTCCTTGTATTGACTAGAAGAATTGGGGCTAGAATCTTGATTTTTCAAGCCGTTTCCTTTAAATAAGTTTGAATCGGATCAACAGAACAAAGTATTCCGATTCACCCCACAAATCCTTACCCTATGACATTATGAAAGATTTTTCACTTTTATGCCACAATTAAAATATGTTGTCTCTTCTAATGTGGTACTCTGTTGCACAGATATATGCATAATAAAAAAAATACTATTCTTTGGTTTGAAATATAAAGAGGTCTGTACTTACATACAAAGTTTTGGGGAGCATGAAAACTAGATGTTTTTTAGCGACCCGCTTGCAGCCTTGCACATAAGCCAATATTTGCCACAATGTCAAAAGTATTTTTTCCCTCTTCTTATAATCTTACCTTTCTAAAAAAATTTAACTGCCAAAAATACCCGACAGTATATTTATGAAGAATTTCTTTGTATGATCAGGAAGTTTTGTTCCGAATCACCTCACTGTTCCTATACACCCCGTTTTACGGTACTCATATACGCGTATTCGAAGTAAAACATCTCATATTCATACTTTGTGACTCATATAAAATATGTTAACTATAGAGTTTGGCACTCTTAAATGAACTTTACTATTTTTTTAGAAGTGTTGAAAATTTGAAGGAAAACTCTGTAGTGTTTTGTTACGTCATAATAATTACGTCATTTATTAATACTTCAGATTTTGCCCTGCATTTGTACAATCATTCAATAATGATGATTGAATTTTTAAAATTAAGTTGGAAAATAAATTAAAAAAAAATTGTAATAGTTTTTCTCTAGCAAAAGAAAAAAAAAAGCACAATGAAAAACATTTTTAGAATTGTGTTTAAAAACTTCGGTTCTGTTTGAACCCTAAAAATACACCCCTTAAATACGGCCCTTTCAATAAATCTCAATTGAAATTAAGTTGTGAATTACAAAAACAATACGATTCTATAATAGTAAAAACAATGTTTGATAAACCACGAAATATAACTTAATATGAGTCAAGTTTCGAAAATGACGTGTATCATTATGCACCTTAATCTATATAGCTGTCTAGATTTTGACGGAAATCAAATATTATATTTAACCTATTAATGCCTGACTTTTTTCCCCCAAAGATATTTTGTGTACTGGTTACACGGCTACAGAACACACTTTACAATGGTTATGTGCTTCAATCTGTTAATAATGAATTGAAACAATACCAAAGTAATAATTGAACACTGTTATTTGGTTGAGAGGCTCATTTTTGATAAATTTAGACACTTTTTGGACCGTCCTGTAAAAGGGACGCTAGTCATTAATGGGTTAAAAACATAGTTTAAATATCATTAGATAAGTGATGCTGAAAAGTGAAAATATTTTTCACCGTGGCCGCTGTTACTTAGGGGATCATAATATCCACGGGGGTATGCCCCCCGTCTAAGTCCATGACATCTAAAGATGATCGCCCTCTCAATGTATTTTTATCAATATATACTCAATTTTACTTTGGAGTAATATTCTTGTAAACATTTAAAGAGACACTGTTCAAATGAATATTTCGGGCGCCGGAATTTTATGCGTGTAGAGGGGGGGGGGCTGAAGTCTGTTCCGTCCCCCTTTATCATCAATGGTAATTAGAGCTGACCAGTAAGTTCTTTGTATTTCTTTTAAAACAGTTTCATTTTGAAGTAATTTATCTGTTTTTAAACTAATGATGCACTACTCAAAATGTATGTGTTTGTGCTTTTTTCGGGTGTTGAAATTTTGGGAAGGTATACGTTTAAATTTTTTCTCACGTCTATGACACCTATATAGGTGGCCAATACTCTCTTTGTGTTTATTTTCTTGATCAGGGCCGTGCTCAGAAATTTTGGGGCCCGTCAAAAATGAATTTTTCGAACCTCACCTCCGTATTATTTACCCCCTGCATATTTAACCCCTCATTCAATTAACACTATTCATTCCCCCCCCCCCTCCCGTTCCAATAATTTTATGAAAAATCTTTAAAAAAATTGTCCAAACAATGGAAAGTTCGTAAAAATTTGTTGCTTTTCAGAAACATATCATAGGATATCCTACAAATAAAATTTTAAGTTTCAATATCATCCATTTTCGTAATTAAGAGGTACAGGGTGGTTATAAATTAACCTGAGGTGTTTTGGAGCCCTCTAGCGCGCGAAGTACTGCGCGAAATATTGTCAAATTTCATCTGCGCACATATTCAAGTTCGCCTGATCTCAATCCATGCGATTTTTGATTATGAGGATAGCTGAAAAGTGTTGTGTATCAAAGACATGTTTCTGACAAGGCAAGTGAAAAGATATTGTAACTTTAAAAGTCATAGAAATCAATTATGATACGTTACGAGCTGCCATGGATAATGTTGTGCATTGTATCCAGCTCTTGCAACGTCACAATGGTGACAATATTGAATTACATTTGTGATAAAAAAAAGCCATTTTTGCAAATAAAATGTATGTATATTTTGTCAGTAGCATTTATTTCTTCGACAATCAGAGTAATACACTGCAACAGCTCCAAATTTCCCCCTGGTGGCAGTTTTTTAAACTAATATTTTTTATTTTAGAAATTGAAATCCCATGGGCTAATATGTGCGCCCATGAAATTTGACAATATCTCGCCCAGTACTTCACGCGGTAGAGGGCTCCAAACACCTCAAGGTTAATTTATAACCACCCTGTACATCAAGATAGCAAATAGGGGGCCTACACATTACACATACATTATCGTGTTAACATACAAACAAAGCATTAAAAAAAAAAGTTGAAAGTCAGTGTAAAACGTTGAAAGTAAAGGGAGCGGAACTAATGTGTGATTTTATAATAATTCTAAAAATATCAATTGGACCATTAAAATTATAAAAATAGTAAAATACAACTCAACGCAAATATATGTTTCTTAATATTAATATGTAAAATAGTGTAACTACTTACATCAGTGCCGTATCTGAAATTTTTCCGAGGCGAAAGAAAAACTTGATATATACCTACTGCCGCTTTTTCTTCAAACCGATATTATACTTTGATTAAAAGGAGGGGGGGGGGGATGAATGGGTGTCATTTATAAAACCTTAAGTTTAATACTCAGAAATACTTTTTTTGTAGTTTATTGTTTTTAAGGAAAAATGGTACCTAAATCCTAAAAGTGCAATTTCATACTCTGTGTTTGGTGAAGTTGGAGGAAGGATGGAAAAGCGGAAATATTTTCGAAATTGAAGTCTGAAAATAGTTTTATTCACTCTTTTGTGATGCTAAGATAAAGAAGCTGGTGGGGGGGGGGGCGGAGGAGTTTACAGGGTGAAAAGAGATTTTTAAAATAACGTTAAAAATAGCTGTCTTAGGCAATTTTTTGCTAACGTAAGGAGAAAGGAGAACTTGAAGGTTTCTTCTCGATTTTTTTTTTTTTTTTGAAATGTAAATAAAATTAAGTCTTTTTCTAGAGCCATTGGGAAAGTTTCAAAAATTGACTGTTTTAAAAATGAAATTTAAGGCAAGATTCGGTAATTTTGAGGAAATAGAGAAAGTTTTACGGCTTTCATAGAAAAATTTTCGATATTGAAATGTAAAAAGAGCTATTTTAGGCTATCTTTAAAGATGTTGCGAAAATGTGAGGGATCAGCTGCGCTTTCTGATTACCTTTCGATACTGAACTCAGAAAAACGCAACTGTAGCTTGCCTGTGGAACTAGCTATAAATGAGTAATGTTTTTTGAGCAGTTGTACATAAATAGTATAAGAATTGCTATGATTTGCCGCATTTGTATGAAAAGTTGTGTTTTAAACATAATTCATTCATATTGTATACTTTAATAACGTTGTAAATAGCAGCATATCAACTCTAACTAGTTGTTAATGAAATTTTAAATTTAGTCAGATTTACTTTGAAGTAATTTCAGTCAAACCTGTCTATCTCGAATTTCACGGGACAGAAGAAAAATTCGAAATACGGAGGTTTCGAGATACAGAGGTTGTGATAAAATTTTCAAATATAAGCAATTGAAACAAAGTCAAATATGTACTAAATAGATTGTTTTGCATTGATCTTGTTGAATATTATACTGTACGACACGTTGTGAGTTCACGTTTTACTAATTGTAATGACTATGTCGATAGCAAGTTAATGCATACTTTTAAGTACGAACAAAGTCTTTGAATGATTGTGCAAAAGATGATTTTTGTCTCCAAGTAAAACCATTGATAAGGTGGCTGGAGATGAAATTCGAAAATGAGAGTCGTGCAAATTCGAGATATAGAGGTTTTCCGGAAAAATCATTCGAGAGATAAGCATGAGAAAAAAACATTAAATTTATGCTGTAAAAGCTGGGAAATTGAAAATTTTCGACAGAGAGGTTTTCGAGATAAGCAGGTTCGAGATAAACAGGCTCGACTGTATTGTTTGAATTCCGATGTACAGTTCTAAATGCCTTTTTTATTTATCTGAATATGGAGTAGAGGCATGTCACAATATCCGACAAAGCACCATGATATCTAGAAGTGATCGAGCCTTTTGTATTTACTTTAATAATAGTTGGTACTTTGGTTTTCAGGTGCTTGAATTTGGGGGGAGGAAGGATATGTCCAAATGACTCATACATGCCTATAGCATCTAAAGATGATCAATAAACTTTCGGTACTTATTTTATAACTAACTGCTGAACAATTTTACTTAAAAGTGATTTACTTATGAATAAAGCAATGATTTACTTTTCAAAGTAATTTTTTTGGATTTCAGAATGTCCTTGAGAGATGGGGTGGGGGAGGGGCATAGGTCCCCTTATGATTTACTTATATTTCAACTAATGCTGTGCAGCCGTTCAAAATGCCTTTTTCGAGCACCGAAATTTTAAGGGTATAGTCTGTATCTCTACAGGTTAGGAATTTTCTGAAATTTCTGTTTTTTTTATTTTCTGACCTGTTTTTACTTTTCTCCCTTCCCAAAATGGTTGTGCATAATATTTTGAATCGCACTGCACACTGTAAAAAACGAATGTTGTTTTTACAGTATAATACAGCTAATTTTATAGTAATAAACTAAAAATTGCTAACTTTACAGTAATAAACTGTAAAATTGGTAAGTACTAAACTGTAAAACTGCTAATTTTACAGTAATGAAATCTAAAAATGCTAATTTTACAGTTTATTAAGAAACATTTTACAGTTTTAATCTGGAATCTCTGCTGCCAGTATTATACTGTTGCTTTTACATTATAATACAGCTAAATTTTACGGCAATAAACTGTAAAATTTCTAACTTTACAGTAAGAAACTGTAAAATTGCTAGTTTTACCGCTCATTACTGTGCATTTTACAGTTTTAAATTGGAACCTCGGCTACCAGTATTATACTGTAAAAACATCAGTTCATTTTTTGCAATGTATAAGTGTTAAATATTCAAAAGTTTAAAGAAAAAATATTTCGTTGTCAGGGTCTGTCATGGATGGACTTTGGTCTTGGAAAGAATCAACTTGTGGGGAATCCAGGACGGATAATTATCAAATGGATGATGACAAAAGAAAAGGTTATATTGTTGGAGGAAGAGATGCTTTTCAAGGAGAATTTCCATGGCAGGTACAGAAGTTATGTAAATATTTTTATAGTGGTTTTATGAAAAGAGCAGAATTGTTACGTTTTATCTTTCAGATATCCCTTCAAAGACATTTCGATAGAGACAATGGTATTTATCATATTTGTGGAGGAACTATCATTGACAAGGAATGGGTTGTAACAGCTGCTCATTGTCTCAATCTGTAAGTTTATTTCTTTTGTAAAACGATTATATAAACTGCATTGGGGGAGGGGTAAATTTTAGTCAGTATTTTCAAGATCATCAACAGCAAGGTATTTAAATCTTTTCTATACATTTTTTAAAATAACGAATGGCGCATCATAAATTATGTATATGATATCGAATAACTTACACTGAGCAACTATAGAACATTCTGCTACACATTAGAATGCTAGAAATTTCTCAGATGAAAGTGTACACTAGTAAAGATAGGTAAATTGAGGCAATAAACTTCTAATATAAGCTGAAGTTACCTTCACACTGGGAGCTAAAAATATTTGTCACTTAGGAAATGCACAAAAAAGACGTAATCTTTCTGAAATTAGTATTCACATAGGTTTTTAGCGAGCTCTTTTGTGACTCGACAAAAATACTAACATTCTTTCGTGTATTTTTTTCAGTAATCAACTACAATGTGAAATTATATATATATATATATATATATATATATATATATATATATATATATATACATATATATATATAAAATATTAATTACTTTAATATTAAAATATTCCATTACTTTTAAGTGTCAAATTTTAGAGTTTCTTGTTTTGTTTTCTGCGTTTTTAGAAAATGAGGGACAAAACCTTTTTTTTTTACAAAACTGTTATTAAGATATGTTACTCATACAATTTTAAACAGTACTTACGTAGCTAAATGGATATAATCGATTCTTTTTTTGAACTTTTACAGAAATCTCTCTTTCATTTTATCTTTATACGTACATTTTTTTATCCATCAGTCTCATTTTATTTATCAATCTGTAATCGATAAATTTCACAAAAACAATTTCTAAGTCGATTCATCTCCATTGCTCTTAATCCACCTATACCTACTGCCGTGCTAAGCACAAAAGTCGGATCTGCAGCTGAGTTCAATGTTCGATCAAACACATTTTGGTACTTTCCACCTGTTCCTTGTCACTTTCCTCGTATGAAAAAAAAATGACCCCTCTTTTGAGGGGTGTAGCATACAAAAACTGAGTTCCCTCTATTTATCTCTTAATCTATCTCTATTTATCTCTATTTATCTCTTAAGTTCCTAACAAAGAGTATATATATATATATTTTTTAATTTTTTTAAGCATTTTTATTTTTATCGAATTTGCAACTAGAAAATGTTAGGTTTTTGGTGCATCCCCCATATACTCCCTACTAAAAAGTATTTTCTTGAAATATGTTGTTTGTCCGGCATTTTTTAATCGTGTTCATATTTAATCGTGCCCCCCCCCCTCCCCCCGATCGGGGCACATGTTAACAATTGAATACCCCTCTTTTTTGATAACATAACGTAAAAAATATTTTTAAAAAAGGCTCAAAATATTCCATTAGACAGTCTTATTAATCATGGTAACTCAAGGGCTATTTAATCATGGAAGTATTTTTGTACTGAGAAATTGGCATTAATCAAAAGCTTTTGATTTCGAAAAGTACATCAAAAAGAAACGTACCAATTTTCACAGAAATGTCACGAAATAACGACGATATGCAAAATCAGCGGCGAAGTTTTCAACAACATACGAACAATTTACATAGAGTACCACAATAATTGAAAAACATCAAGAAAATAGTGAATAAACTTAACGAAAGTCTGGTGCATGTTCAGTATTTAGGCTTCATTCTCAGCTTCACTACTCTTTTTCCTCTTTGAAGGGGAAAGCCCCCCCCCCCCTCCCACAAAAAAAAAAAAAAAAAGAGAAACCAGAAAGCTCCCGAGTGCATTCGAATTAACAATAATTTCAATAAAGAAGAATAAGGAGGAAAAAAAGGACCAGACTACTAATAGAATAAATTTTCATTCTTTGTCCACCTTTCTTTCATTAGATTGGTATTGGTTCGCATGTTATTGCATCGATACACAAAAGTTCGTATCACATTAATATGAAAATTACATTGAGTGCACAATTCAAAACTACACAAGAAAGTTAAATTCCGAAAATAGCAACAAGAAATGCGCCGAATTTTTACCAAAATGTTAGCAATAACCCACGATAAAAAAAATCATTGCACAAATATACAATAACATATGAACAAATAAAAACTAAATTTCGTGTTCAATGAGAAATTCTACCAATAAAAGCTAAATAAAAACCGTGTATATAGATATCTTGCTAGTGCATACATATACACAAGAGCAAGACAAAATTTGGAAGATGACTAAGAAGATGACTAAGAAGATGACTAAACCCAAAAAAGTTAAGAGACCTTGGTTAAAGCAATGCTGAACTGCTTATTCCTTCGAATCTATTTTGCGGTGTTTACTGTTACAACTTTATTTGCAATATTAAAAGCATGTACAATTACTTATATTTGTCACATATATTCCAATTATATCAAATGATCGATGATCATGTATTATCTAAAACCTTAATGACAATTTGCTGTAAAAAATTTCGATGCCTAAAATATTTATTTTGTTTATTTTGATTATTAGAATTTTATCAAACAAACTCAAGCGCTAGCATATAAATGCTAAAATGCATGAAAGCTAACTTTATAAATTTTCTTACAATGTAGAGCAATCCTCCTTGCCGGATCACCTAGAATGTTCTACGTAATACATCTACATGCAAACTACGCATTACAATTTTAAGTAATTTTATACGTTAATTTCTAACCCATCATGGAAAAAATGCACTTCTGATTGGTATTAAATATTTTTTAAGTAGTATGATAGTAAAAATATTTTAAAATCTGCACAAAATTGATGAACTTACTTTTTTCCTCTTCTATAACTCTATTCTTAATCCTGTCTCTACGACTCTATCTTCGTAAATGTAGCATTGATTGCTGACGAGACATAAATGCAACAACTGTTGCCAATGGTTTGTTATCTATTATTAAATATTAATATTAAAATTAAGCAAAAACTCAAATTAATATTAAACTTACTTTAAAAACTGATTAATTTTACTAATACCGAATAGCAATAACCGAATGTATTAATTAAACTTTTGAATTAATTTACTACGTTCTAGCATTATTTTAAAGATATTAATGATTATGTAAAACTATACAGAGAGATATACATAATATTTTTAAACATTTACCTTCTTTTCAATGCTGAAGTTTTCGTAGAACTGTGAAAATACACTGGTACTTTCTCTGGCACTTTCACTAAGAACACGGATACAGTGAGACTTTCACTTGAAATTCTCAATGTTTTGCGAGGCAGCAAAATTTCTTTATATACAATTTTGCTGACCCATTTCTAAATGAAGTTATCAAGAGTTTTTTTTTTACTTAGCGAAACAATTCACTTCTACAAAAACTAAAAGTGTATTTTGTTTCATCTTTTTCAAGAAGTTTTAAATTAAATCATTTAAACACGGAAATTAAACTTTTAGATTCGTTGGTTTTATATGTTTATTACTTGACCTCCTATGTCCCAAATTCTTTGCTTTGATTCTGTTTTACGTACTATGCTGCATTTCTCTTAATTTTTGTTTGTGAAAGGGAAATCCCGCATATATTGGTGGCTAGTGTCTTAATCCATTGTTCGAACGTTTTCTTTTTTTTTTTTTTATTGATTAGTTGTTCGAAAATTCTGATTGAATTTCTGAAAGTAAAACAGGTCACTTCCTATATAGCATGTCTTTGGAAATACCAAAATTTCCGCATTTTAATGTTTTTCGTTTTGAAAGAAACTGTGTCAATTATTTTTAATTTAGCGCAATTAAAACAAAGTTTCAATTACAATTAAATCCTTCATAGCAAATATCCTTCGAGTACAAGGTATGTATATTTACTTAAAAAAATATCTTGTAGTTTGTTGGGTTAACTTACATAAAATATTAACTGCAAGGTATGCTTTTTTATTTTTTATAATTCATACACACTTTTCACGAAGATATTTTAGCTACGAATTGGTAAAACAGCTCATTTTGTGAGCGTTCAGAGCGACTCACTCACTGCAAGGAACTAATTCTTTTCGATAGTTCATCAGCTCTTTTGTAGAAGTTTTTATTGATAGGTAAAAATCTGAAAAACTTAAAATAATAATAATAATAATAATAATAACGAAATGAAATTGTCTTTTCTTCTCTTATTTTCATGATAGTGAAAAATAAAACATTCAAACATGAAAAGGAAGTTTTAGATTGACTGGTTTTAACCCTTTATGTCCCAAATTAATTTAACA
The DNA here is from genome assembly GCA_038373865.1 of Uloborus plumipes. NCBI lineage: Eukaryota > Metazoa > Arthropoda > Arachnida > Araneae > Uloboridae > Uloborus > Uloborus plumipes. The sequence goes on along the minus strand of JAXGGA010014949.1, from coordinate 19,611 downwards.
ATGAATTTTTATATATTGTTTTGGTGTTTTGAGTTGCAAATACATCAAAAAACATTTTTATCAAGTGTAAAAAATTTGAAATTTTTTGGGGTTTAAGGCCCTCTACGCCTTAGGGCCTCCAAGAAAACTGTTTCCGATCACAGTTTCCGTCTGTCGGTCTCTCAACGAAGTACAAGGAGTGGTACTCAAAAGCTTCGACATGATTCCAGCCATTTAGGATTCATAATACTAAATTAATATAGGCGGGACTTCTGAGTCCCGTCAGGGCATAAAGGGTTAAATACGTAAACCCCCGATTATCCGAGGAATAGGATGTCATGGTAACCGCTGCTAAGCAAATACCGTGTATAATCGAACAATAGGTAAAAAAGAGTATTCTGCCGTGTGCAGGTAAAGGGCAGTACCTGCAAATTTTTCGATTTTAGTTTTTTTTGCCTTTTTTGAAATCTATGTTACATTAGTTTTACGGTACAAACATGTTTTTTTTTTTTTGGTTTCCGATGAAAAAAAACTTTTTTAATCAACGGTAATTCGCAGTAACTGCATTTTTCGTTACTTTGGGCAGGTAAACAGCAGTATCTGCATGTCTGCGGGATGAACATAATATGAATTGCTGTGCAAAACTTGCATCAAGCGGCAAAAACCGTTTTCCTTTGTACCTAAACTGAGCGAAAGTAGGGGTGCCCTAATGGGAGGTCACGGGAAGTCATTGGTTGCATTTGAATGTTCCCAAGGGGGTGTTTTATTCCTTTTTGGGGTGAATCAGTTTTAATATCAATGCAGACTTAGGTGATATAAATTGGCGCTACCACTTGGAAATATATCGCCAAGCTTTTGGCCGCCAAGTGCTTGTCGCCAACTAGGTGACATATCGCCAAATTGGCGACAAATTTGGCGTAAAAAAGTATTTTATGAGTTTGGGTTCAATTTAGTGCTATAGGCGGTATTTTGCGAAAAATCCACTGAATGATGCTAAAATCGGCGATATTTAGAAAATTAATCATTGTAAATCATTTTTTGCATTGTTTCGTGGCAAATTAGGGGTGTAAATGTTTGAATTGCTATCTTGCTCACTCCAAGCACTATTTTAACACTTAAGGCATCTACTAAGAAATTTACACGTAAAAGGAAGTAGTGTAGGGTCTATACCATATTTTTTTCTCTTTCAAATAAAGTTTCTCTCCACTAGCAGACGATACTTTTCACGATTTTATAGATACACTAGCAAAACTTGGCAGACGACAAACAAAAATGCAGCAATGAATATTTTATTTACATTGCTTTGTTTCCTTTTAATTACAGTTGTTTTCATACTAACAGACGATAGTTTTTGCAGTTTAATACCAAGCTGTTGCATTTTTAATAGTTCTATGAAAAGAATCGTCAGCACAACAATTCAAGCGCTCTCTTTTGAAAGGGATTTCTTCTTTTGATGTGAAGTACAAAGCATTAACTGATTTGTAGTAATTTTTAAAAATCTGGTGTGAACGCCACACTACTTCCTTTTATGTTTAAATTCCATAATAAATGCCTCAAGTGTTAAAATAGTGCAAGATAACAATTCAAACATTTACACTCCCAGTTGGTCACGAATCAATACAAAAAATGTTTTACAATGATTGATTTTCTAAATATCGCCGATTTTAACATGATTCGGTGAATTTTTCGCAAAATGTGCCCAATAGTGCCAACTTGAATCCAAATTAAGAAAAAAATATTTTGTTTTCCGCCAAATTTATCGTCAACTTGGCGGCAAACACTTGGCGACCAAACTTTTGGCGATATATCGCCAAGTGGTTGCACCAAATCACTCAATCTGCATTGAAATTAACATTGATTTACTTCAAAAAGGGGTAAAAGACCCCCTTGGGAACATTCGAATTCAACCACCCCCTTGGAGCTTGCATACCAAACTAGAAGATTCTACAGCATGCAGTTTTGGAGTTATGCGACGTACATACGCACATACATACATACATACATACATATACAGACGTTGTATGTATGTACATATGTCACGAGAAAACTCATCGTAATTAACTGGGGCATGATCGAAAAGGATATTTCCGCTGTTTATATGTTTGTAGGTACATATGCACGTGCTGATAGGTCGACAAAACTACTCAACATTCATTCGGGGGTGAGCAAAATCAAAATTTGGACCGAAATTTGAGTGAAATAATCTTCGTGATCACAATACTTCCTTTACTAAGTAAAAGGAAGTAAAAATGGCTGAAGAGTCTTCAAGTTTTGCATAATACAATACAGTTTCATTATATTTTTTAATTATATTTCGCGTTCATTTATATTAAATATATATCAAGGGGATACTCGGTATTTATGTATATTTTTAAATCGAACATAGCATTCACAATGCAATAATTTATTTCGTAATAACATATCTACTCCGCATGTTGTCGAATATGTATATACTGGACATTTTGTAGCATACTGTGCAGTTACTGCCGACTTCCAGTCAATTCCGTATGACAATTACAAGTGAAAAGGGCAGGTAAACGGCAGTATCTGCTTTACCTCTCTCTACACTTGCAAAATCAAAATTCAATCGATTACCACAAAAATATATATCGGTATAAACATATAGTATCGCCTATGCTCGAAGTTGAATGTTTTATTGATCTTTGCGGGAAATCACAAACTCGTTTCTTCAAATATCTCGAAAACTCATTTTTGCAGATATTGCCGTTTACCTTCCCACGGCAGTATTAATGTATGCAATAGCTAAAAAATATGAGTAACGCAATACAAAGACATTTACACATGCAATTATACCTAAAAATGGCAATCCTGAATATAAAAAAAATACTTATTTGAAAAACTAAAACGACTAATAACGTATTTTCATTTTTTTGGAATCAGTAAATCATCAACGTAAAAAAAAGAAAACTACAGTGTGAACGATCCGCGGACAATCCAGTCGCCAAAATTGGGTTTTTTACTGTATTCATAACTTGGCCTCCTTAAATGTGTCGAATCCCTTGTTTTCTTTTCTGGTTTGGGTTTTATTCTATACTTTTAAGCTTTGTCTGTGAAAATGAACCTAAAAAAGACCTAATTTAAAATTTAGCATCATTGCCTCGGTAAAGGCATTTTTTAAAAATAAATTTTTCAATAACTTTGTTCAAAATGAGGGATTTGAAACAATGTATTGATCTTAAACATTTCATTGAAAACAGTAAAACATTCATATTTTAAAGGGGTTTTTTCTTTTTTTTCTAAGAAACTATGGAATCTTTTATCAAACTAGCAAAGGTTTGTTTTAAAACAAATTTTACATTAATATGAAATCTTTCACAGCAAATGTTCTTCAAACGTAACGTATGTATATTTACTTTAAGAAATAACTTGGCGGTGTATTGCATGTTCCTGCCTTAGCCCTTGCTTAGAGGCGATTACTCACGGCTTTAAACTTGTAGTTTGTTTAGTTAAGATGCATACCGTAAAACGGGGTGTATAGGAACAGCGGGTTGATTCGGAACAAGGCTTCCCGATCATACAAAGAAATTCTTCATAAATATATTGTCGGGTAGTTTTAGCAGTTAATTTTTTTTTCAGAAAGGTAATATTATAAGAAGTAGGGAAAAAATCTTTTTGTCATTCTGGCAACACAATCGGCTCTTCTGTAAGTCTACAAGCTGGACGCTAAAAAACATCAAATTTTCATGGTCTGCGAAACTTTGTATGCAAGTTCAGATCCCATTATATTTAAAATCTAAGAACAACATTTTTTTTATGCATATATCTGAGCAACAGAGTACCACATTAGAAGAGGTAAACTATTTTTATTGTGAGATAAAAATGAAAAATTCTTCATAATGTCATAGGATAAGGATTTGCGGGGTGAATTGGAACACTTTGTTCTGTTGTTCCAATTCAAACTTATTTAAAAGAAACTGCTTGAAAAATTAAGATTCTAACCCCAATTCATCTAGCCAAAACAAGGACAAGGATTTATTACTGTTTATCTCTTTTCGTGGGCAACTAGATCTTAGAATGATAGAAAGTTGCAGATTTAAAAAAAAAATTTGCTTCAGGAGACTTCTCTTTACTTAAAATATATGGGGGAAAGCCCTATAGACTTTATACAGCAAAATTCCGGCACACAGACAGTGATGAATAAGTGGGAAAGTCTTACAGGACAATCCTCGAAACCCAGTGATTTTAAGAAACTAAAGAAAAGGCAGCGCTCATCCCAGAAGATGTTATGAAAAAAACTTAAGTTAAGCCACAACTGCTAGTTTTAATGACAAGTACATATTTGTGGACGATATGAGTGACTTCAATATATGTTAAAGCTTTGTATTTCTGTTCAAAAGCATTTCTTAAAACCAATTTTAATTTGTCAATGTATAAATTCCTATATATATAAATAATAACACAGGCCAACGATGAAAAAACTTTTTTAATGAAAATACCTTATTCTTATGTTGTTTAGGTTGCTGAATCCAAATATGATGCTTAAAAAGTTGTATCACCCACCATTTATTCACATTTTATAGTTACATTCATGAAATAAAGAAACATTTTTAGAATTTAACAGCTTTTTCATAGTTAAGATAACATGAAAAAATAGGTCTAATGAACAAAGATGATGTTGGCAGCACTGCTGAAACACATGCTACAACATGATGGGGGATTACTGTTGGTCACTTCACCGGGAAGTTCAGCAAGCTATTCATCGCAGGAAAAGCTACACAAGAAGCTTCAAGGAAAAAAGGGAAAGAAAATATAAAGCAATTCCAGTTGACAAGTGAACCTTGTATCATCACATAAAATTACTATTCCAAGCATTTTACTGTAAATACAAACCATTTTGACGATTCTACAGTGTTTCATTGAATTCCCTATATACTGTAAATGGGTATTAGACTATATAATAAAATACATTTTGCTTGGAAACTAAGGGTGATACATAAAAACTACAAGCAGATTTGGATTCAGCACATAAAAGTCTATCAAGATCAGCTATTAAAATTAAAAAAGTTTTCAAAAAGGTTTTTTTTGTTGGCCTGTGTAATTGTTCAAAATGTTTTGTCTTTGCTTGGAATATCAAAAGCAAAGCAAGAACGAACTTTTATCCAAAAAATCAAATTAAAATAAAATCTTTTAACTACTTTTTTTTACAATCAAAGCAAAAAAGTGTACCGATTCACACTAATTTACGGTTGTTAAAAAAATGACATTAAGGTAGATTTATTTTCTTAAATAATTCACACACTTCCAACGAAGACATTTTAATGAATGGCTGACAAAGCAGCAAGTTTTGGAGCCACTCAGAGTAACTCACTTAAAAGAACTAATTCTTTTTGGTAGTTCAACAGAGCTCTTTGCACAAATATTGGTGGGTTACAATCTTAAAAACTTAAAATAATAATAGTAATAACAAAGTAAAATTGTCTTTGCTTCCATTATTTTCACGATAAAAATAAACATTCAAACACGGAAGCCTGAGCTTGGTTTATAAAAGGGGAGTAAGACCTAAATTAAAGCCTAGAATCTTTGCTATTGCTTATGCATTTCTTTTCTTTTCGTTTCTCTCTATTTATTTATTTATTTATTTATTGATAACTTGTTCAAAAACTTCAAAGTAATGAAACTGCGTCACTGATTAAGATACTGATCTAAAAGTTTCAATAAAAAATAGTAATTCATTCAGAAAGTTTTCTTCTTCTTTTTTTAAAGAAGTTGTGGCATTTAATTTTAAATTTAGCAAACATTTTTTTGAAATGTTAAGTTTAAATTAAAATGAAATCTAACACAGTAAATATCCTTCAAATGTATAATATCAAGATTTACATTAACGAATGTATTGTAGTTAGTAGGGTAAAGTTGCATAAATAAATTATTGAGAGCAACATGTGAGTTCAGTGTTCTTTTAAATCATTAACGCACACTCCTTACGATGACATTTTAACTAATGGTGGTCAAAATAGTTCAATTTGTGAGCCACTTAGAGTGACTCACTCCCCCCTCCCCCCACTGAAAGGAACTAATTCTTTCTCTAATATTTTAATCGAACAGTAAAATGTAGAAAACTTACTAACAATAACGAAGTAAAATTGTACTTTGCTTCATTATTTTCATGATAGCTAAAGATAAATCTTTCAAACATAAAAATAATATTTTTAATTGATTGGTTTTTAATATTTATTATCTGACCTCGTTCATAAATATCTTGCTTTCATCTCCGTTTTGAGCATTAAATTGCACTGAAGTCTGACATAGCAAATTTCCTTAAAAGGTTTGTCTCGTAGTTTGTTAGGATAAGCTGCATAAATAAATTTTTATCAGCAAGATATGCTCAGCTTTTTTTTATATTAATAGTACACACTCCTCACGAACTGTTATAACTAGTGGCGGTCAAAATAGCTATCTTTGTGAGCCACTCAAAGCCCCTCACTTACTGAAAGGAACTTATTCTTTTGATAGTTCATTAGCTCTTCCTCTCGAATGTTTATTGGAGGTTAAAATCTGAAAAACTTGAAAGAAAAGTAATAAAATAATACTTTATTCAATAATATGAACTGTCTTGTCCTGCTTTGCAGTGATCATTGCAAGTTCTTTGAACAATTGAAGTCCTTCTCTCCTGTACTATTTTTCATCAACATGCACATAAGTACTTAGCATTATTTGTTTTACTCAAATTAATATGTACAAAGACTACACATGTATTCCTTAATACCACTTTATTTTTCTTGATTTTCTTCCCTTTTTTATGACCATTAAGTTAGGTCTGACCCCCATTTACTGTGGGAGGTTTGACACGCGTCAAATCGACCCATTTTGTTTCATTTGAAGCCATAACATTTTTAGAAGTAAAAAAATCATTTAATTAGTTTTATAGAGAAATATTTTTAATTTAAAGAAAAGCAATTTTTTAGTAATACTTGGAAATCATAGTCATTTTAAATGATATAGGATTTGAAACACTTCCAGTTTATGCATATTTCTGATCAAACTAAGTATAACTGAAATTCGCTTTTTTAATTGGTTAGCAAACTTTATCCGTTCATTAGCTAGTCTTTGGAAGAGAAAAAGTATAAGAAGAAAAGAAAAGAAGAAAAAAACTTTTGGCAAAATGCCTGCCCACACTGTAAAAAAAATAATGTTGTTTTTACAGTACAAAACAGTTAATTTTACAGTAATGAACTATTAAAATTGCTAATTTTATGGTAATAAACTATAAAAATTGCTATTTTTATAGCAATAAACTATAGAAATTGCTAATTTTATAGTAATAAACTATAAAAATTGATAATTTTACAGTTATAAACTGTAAAATTGAAAATTTTACAGTAATAAAATGTAAATATCTAGTTTTACAGTAATAAACTGTAAGATTGCTAATTTTGTTGTTTCTTACTGCGCATTTTACAGTTTTAAACTGGAACCTCTGCTGCCAGTGTTACACAGTTGTTTTTACAGTTACAGCTAATTTTGTGGCAATAAACTGTAAAATTGCTAATTTTATAGTTTATATCTGTGCATTTTGTACTTTTAAACTGGAACCTCTGCGGTCAGTATTGTGCTGTAAAAAAAAAGTTTATTTTTTGCAGGTATACCTTATCAGCATATGCATTTTGCATTTATTTAAAACTAGTTCTCATACGACATTCAGCTGTTTATGGGACATAAAATAGACATGCCCGCAGTACAGACACTCAGCATCGTCATTTTGATTTACATTTTCATTACTTTTATTATAATTTTGCAAATGGCTTGCTCGAGATCTTCTGAATATGAGAGTTATTGAAATTATCATCTCATTGCTTGTCTATTCGTATTTTTGAAAAAAAGTTTTTACCACGTTAGTTGTTAAGACAAAAAATATGAAAGGGCGGATGGGATCCTATCTCGTTCTACTCAGCAGTTCGTGTTAACTTTGCTTTATTTTACCGATTAATATGTAATGCATTTTGCATCAGAAAATGTACCCTAGCTAAATATATTTTATGACTCTATAGAAATTTAAGAGATATAACAATAAAGAATACTCGGTACACCTCAAATGAAAAGCATCTAACAGTTTTAAGAAGCACTGATAAGTTGCAACCACTAGTAAGTCATTCCGTAGCACACTTTTAAACATCTGAACTACAGAAAAAGTCTGCATTTGCTTTCTTGCTTAAGGCATCTAGGGAGTCTTAAAATTTAAATTTTTTGATTTTCCGAAAAAAATATATGTCATAAAGGATTTAATTCTAAACAGTTTGATACCTCACTTTTTACCATAGGCAAAAAACTTTTTGAGTTATCGTAAAAAAACTTTAACTATCCCCAATGAGTTTAATGTTAACAGCAGCTGTTCAAACCCCTTTTCTCAGAAGTCGATTTTACATTTTGCATGCATGATATCTCAAAAAGTGTTTCATTTATTTTTATAAAATTTTGAATGCACTTACGAAAAGCATATCTCAACAATCTAAACCTAAATTTTTCTCAAAAATCAAACTCAATTTTTCAGAAAAAAAAAATTAATTCCTCCAAATTTTGGTAAATTTTGATTCTTATTTTTAAAATTTTAATAAAAATATTTATTATTATTTTTTAAACTTAAATTTTGGTTCAGATTGATGAGATAGGCTGTACGTACCGTACGTGCATGCAAAATTTTATAAAAATAAATGAAACACTTTTTGAGATATCATGCACGCAAACTGTAAAACCGACATCTGAGAAAAAGAGGTTTGATCGCTGCTGTTAACATTAAACTCATTGGGGATAGTTAAAGTTTTTTTATGATAACTCAAAAAGTTTTTTGCCGATGGTAAAAAATGAGGCATCAAACTGTTCAGAATTAAATCCTTTATGACATATATTTTTTCCAGAAAATCGAAAATTTTTCATTTTAAGACTCCCTAGACCCCTTAATCTTTAGTTAAAACAGCAGTAAGAAGCTATTCTCGCGAAAACGGTGGATTCATGTCAGAGATTTTTGAATTTCCTTAAATCAGTATCGTAATAATAACCATCAATTAATCTTATTTTTTCATCAATTCTCTATTTAGTTGTGGGTGATCAGAGGTCAGTTGCTTGCATGTAAGTAATGTAAAAATGATTTTAAAAAATCTGGTATTTTAAAGAAGAGTAAGTGATATAACTTGCTTAGTTAGCTACTTTGAATTCTGGTTAACAAACAAGGTGAGTCGAATTCTTCTTTTCTGGAAGTTGATTTTAACTATTGAACTGTTTGCTGAAGAAACCCCCATTAAAAAAGCCATTTTTTTTTAAATTTTCTTTTGAAGTTGTAGACATAATGAGTTTATGAGTTTTAGAGCCATTTGTTATTTTATTCTTGTTCTGTAATTGAACTCTTCTTTATCATTAAAATTTTTTTAAATTCTTATTTGTCCACTTTGTTATTTGTCTACTCTATTTTTAGATGTGATCAAAATATTTAAATAGTCTTCATTACAAGAAAAAAAAATCATGACATAAGTCAGAGTTTTCCAAAGTGTGGTCCGCGGACCACCAGGGATCCACGAACTCATACCAGGGAGTCCACGGTGCTATTATACTAAAACACATTTATTATGCGAAAGCACATTTATAGGGAATAAAAAAAGCCCTTGTTTACGAACACGCAGGGAGCAGAACCCCCCCCCCTCCCAGGACCATCCATTTTTACACATTTTTGCAACAAATTGAATCTCGAATAAATTTTTACTCCCATAGCTTAAAATAATAACGTTAAGTAATGAAAACTAGACAAGAGCTATAAAAAATATACAGAACAATGAATAAATAATTTAAAGAACAAAACAAAACAAAACGCAAAAACGTAATAGGAAAAAAATGTGTTAATCAAGTTTTTTTTTTTGCATGGGGAGTAGGGTTGTCCGCAAAGTCCGCAAGGAGAGGTTCAGTGGAGGTCTGGACTTTGGAAACCTCTGACATAAGTAGTTTTGAAACTTTATTAAAAAAATGCATGGAAGGTAAAAAAGAAAAAGATGTATTTACAGAAATTATTTAAATTGATAAACAAAATTCAAGTATTTTACATGATCTGTTCTACTTTCGTGAAAATGACCAGGCTTCTACTACCTAAATTTGTCCTATTTATGCAACAATTAATAAAACAAAAAAATAGAACAAATAAAGATTTTTTTACAAAGTGATAAATGTGTTATAAATATAACTAAGTGTCAATGCAGGAATGCTTGAAAACAAAATGTATTAAAGAATATTCGACTGCATATAACTTAAAATTCTGGTGACAAAGAGTAAAGCAACTATTAGTGGAGCAGAATTCAAATCGTAGTAATTGCGGAGTTCTATTCATATTTTTTTCGGTGAAGAGAGAAAATAGAAGCTTGAATGAAAAGAGAGAGGTTAGTCCCCAGGCGCATAATTGAAAAATTTAAAACATAATTGAAGGGGTAAGTGGGTAAAGATGGTATGTAACAATTTTTGAAACTTTTCACCATGGTTAAAAATCAAAAGTCCATCAGTACCATATCCCCTTAGTCACAGAAAGGGTTGGTAACTAAGAATGTGACCCCGTTTTACCCGTTGAGAAAAATCCATTAAAAAATTAACACAACATTTTTTTTTTTTTTTTGAAAGCTTTTTCTAGAAATTAAAAAAAAAATTGTCACATATCACTTTATCCACTTGCCCCTTCAATTTCAAGCTTTTTCTAGAAATTAAAAAAAAAATTGTCACATATCACTTTATCCACCCACCCCTTCAATTTTAAAACAGGTATTCATATTAGAAAGGACCAATCAGAACACTTTTCTCGTTAAATTCCTTCAGTTTAGTTCCAAAGGTCTTCACTAATGTAGATTCATTTCTTGTAATGATAACAGAGCCATCTATAACTAATAATCAACAATAGAATAGTATTTATTGCTATAATGTAAGTTTAAGCGTCTTTCGTATGTACGTTAAAAATTCAAGCACTTTTATTCATCTAAATTCAAAATTTTGAAATGGTATGCCTAACTTTCTTAATTTTCGAGTTAATTTAAACCGTATTTAACAGAAACTAGCTGTTCGAAAAATAATATGCTTTTAGTAAGTTGCAGGTATTACATAAAACCGATCATGTTCAGTTTTTAGATGAAACGGGGCGGCAAAAAAAAATTTCTTCTGAAATCGATTTAGCGATAGAGGACAGGGGGGCACATGTGAACAAAAATGCTTTTTTCGATATTTTTCATTATTAATTTGAGATATAAAAGAAACAAGTGCTATATATGATAAATCAAACATTTGCTAATATTTTCATATAGTTACCTCCCTTCTTCAACAGTGAATTTCAACCAAAAAAATAAGTCTAAAATTTGTTAAATTTTATTCACATCTACCCCAGTAGGGGGGCAGTTGTAAACACACCTGGGTCATAAGTAAACATGGATACATAAATAAAAATAAAATGCACCTGCGCATATTTTAAGTATACTGCTTATTACACATTAACAAACACTTACAAAGAAAATATTAAGGTATTTACTCAACATGATTAATTGACTCAATTCAACGAACATTGTAGCCTTCAAGTTTTGCAGAAAAAGATACAGAAGATGCAGCTCGACATGTGCCATGTAAATTTGTAGTGGTGGTGATTTTAGCAGAATATCATCAGAGTGTTTACCAATCGATGTATCATCTGATTTTTGGAAACATAAAAGTTTCATTCATAGCGAATTTTTGTCTTTTTGGTAGTGAATTCTACGAGGACAAAGTCATTCAGAGCTAAACTTTCCGGTGCAAGGTTCACTTCAGCACAAATTTCTTGATAATTGCGGTCTTCAAAACTAATGTCAGACTCAGCGTCACTTACTACAACTTTTAACTGTTCCTTTTTCAACAGTTTAGCAAGTTTAACTTTCTTTTCTTTGCAGCTCTTTCAGATTTTAATTCAATATTTAGTATGAAAACTTTTAATTATTGAATATTTCTTAATTAGACTATTCAATATGTAAAAAAATTAACAGTTTTGGAAATTGAAATAACTAAATACCATTATGGGGCACAGAGGAACTGTTCACATCTGCCCTCTACATAATGTGTTCACATGTGCCCCTTATCTCAACTTAGGCCTAGTTTGATAAAAAATTACATATTTTTTTCAATTGAAAAAAAAATAGTGCCAAAAAACTTCCAGGATTAATACTACTTCATGACGAATAAAGCTCAAATCACAAAAAAAAAAAAAAAAAAGTTTCGGATGTTTTTTCTCCGAGAACTGGAGCATAAAAGTATATTGGCACCTTCCAAAACATAAGATCTTATGATAACTAAAAAACAAAATGGTTTAGATCTTTGAAATTTCAGGCAGGATATAGTACTTGTTTTACCAGCTACATATTTTTTTTAAGAATTTTCTCTTCATTTTAACTGGATGAAATATCGTTTGTTCACATGTGCCCCTGTTCACATGTGCCCCTCTCTCCCCTTATGCGGAAAATTTCTAGAGCGCATAATGCAGTCGATTCCATAAACAGATATTTCATCAAAGAGACTATAAAGCGCGTTCTCGTTTAAGTTACAAATCCTCTTTTTTCGCAGCCGTTAGTCTTAGTTGCATACTTTCAGTTGCACAAATGTTCAAAATAAGATGTAGAGTAAAGACATTAAAAGCGTAAAGCGAAAAAAGAAATCAGAGAAAAAATACGAAACCAAACTTTTTTATTCGGGTTCCAGGTCCCCTAACGTATCGTTAAGGAAATCAAAAGCATGAGGAAACAATTCGGAAAGACAGCGTTTGACATTAATACGACCAGTATCCATCGACATATAAAAAGCAGCATTTGGGACTTACACCACTTTACCCTGGCAACTAATAACCTTTTGGAGGGAAATATAGCGACCAACAAGTCTTTAAAATTACATGCATGCATCGAGTGCGCTCTTGTAAACTGTTCGAGATTTTGTAGAGTGCTTTTACCTATCATGGCATATTTGAATTTATTTTCTCTAGTAATGAAAAGTAAAATAGTATTTTGTTTTCTTAAATGGACAACCTGTCATTCTTTAAGGGCGATGCACTTCATTCTCCTTTTCTGTACGGTCCCTTAAAATTTTTACTTCAAATATTTATTTAAGCTTTGGTCGAAAACCTTTCAATTTTTTTGTGTTGGAATTATTTTTCAATATGAAATGTGTCCCCAAACATAGTTAGGGCAACTAGCTTCCTTATATTAAGTTAGATTTCGTATTTTTCATTTTTCTTTTCATTTCAAGCTTTTAATATTATAACTCTTCACCTAATTTTGAGCAATCTGGCAATTGGAAGTGTGCATCTAGCACTACCGTTTGCCAAAAATAGAGGTCTTGCATGTTAAACGAAAACGTGCTGTACATATTTACTTATTTTTACTGATTAATAAATCTGCATTTTAGGGCAAAACTTTCGAAGTATAGAATTGTTGCAGGAACAAGTGATCTTTCAGAAGAAAACAAAATACGATTTGGAGAAGAAAAGAAATCATCGGTTCACGAAGTAAGACTTCTTTTTCTTCTACATTTTGCTTATTAATTATAAGAAAAATTAAGACACACGGTATGAGTAAAAAAACTGAGAGTGACAGGCGTTATTTGAAGCCGATTAAATATTTGAAAATGTTCTAGTAGAACTTTTTTAATCCGATTCCCTTAATCCGAACTCTACCAAGATGAAATACATGTAGTTAAAATGAAATCAATTTAGTGTACTGCTCAGCGAGATTGTTTCAAATAAACGTTAGCAAATTTTGCCCAATAGTGGAATACGACACTGTTTTGTATAAATAATGATGTACACTGCGATGCAAAAGTTTAGACAAAATGCAAATATGTGAATAAAAAGAAAACTATTCAGCGAAATGCTTTCAAATTTCTACAGTAGGTAGACAATATGGTCCCAAATACGTGTCTGGAGTTTTGAAAAATATAATCGAAACGAAAATCGGAAATTACAAAAGACATTTTTTTTTTACTGCTGCAAAAGTTTAGACAAAAGTCAGATTTTATGCAAATACCCCTTGAAATGTGATTGGTGGAGGTAAGGCGGGACTTTATTATTCGAATATAAAGTTCAGAGATTGCTGAATGAATAATAAAAACCCCAACAGATCTGTAAATCGCGTGTAAAGAAGATGAGAAAGTTTCGAAGCCGAAATTTGAAAATGGCCCTACTTTATTAATTTTTTGTCTTTTAAATTGGCTCTAGTATGGTAGTACATTGTTTTTTACTTCGTGGAGAGCAAATTCAGACATGCGTATCGATCAAAAAGCCCTTGAAAAATTATATTTGTTAAGAATGAAGGAATTGAAGAAACGTTTCGAACTGACGATTCGCCCCTTAACCCTACAAAACTTCAACCTGGGTCAAAAACAGCACGTGACAGCATAAGTAGATGAACAACTGAATCGGAATGCATAAAAAAAACAAAGAATTATGCTTGAGCCTTTTCGGACAGAGTGTTCCAAATAAGCAAGATTTTAATGGTAAAAGCAGCGCAGCATATGATCACTGGATCTTTTCTCAAGTCCCGCAAATGGAATTATAATCCATCTAGGCCATCCCAATTTTAATAATTTTCATCAGAGAAAGTAACATTCATTTTTTAGTCACGATGATACATATGCAGCTTTCCCCATTAAAATCTGACTTATTTGGGACACTCTGTCCGAAAAGGCTCAGGCACAATTCTTTGTTTTTTTATGCATTCCGATTCAGTTATCTACTTCTGCTGTCAAGTGCTGTTTTAGACCCAGGTTGAAGTTTTGTAAGATTAAGGGGCAAATGGTCAGTTCGAACCGTTTCTTCAATTTCTTCATCCTTAAGAAATATAATTTTTCTTGGGCTTTTTGATCGATACGCATGTCTGAATTTGCTCTCCACGAAGTAAAAAACACTGTACTACCTACTAGAGCCGATTTAAAAGACAAAAAATTAATAAAGTAGGGTCATTTTCAAATTTCGGCATCGAAACTTTCTCATCTTCTTTACACGCGATTTACATAGCTTTTGGGATTTTTATGATTCATTCAGGAATCTCTGAACTTTATATTTGAATAATAAAGTCCCGCCTTACCTCCACCAATCACATTTCAAGGGATATTTGCATAAAATCTGACTTTTGTCTAAACTTTTGCAGCAGTGAAAAAAAAATGTCTTTTGTAATTTCTGATTTTCGTTTCGGTTATAGTTTTCAAAACTCCAGACACGCATTTGGGTCCATATTGTGTACCTGCAGTAGAAATTTGAAAGCATTTCGCTGAATAGTTTTCTTTTTATTCATATGTTTGCATTTTGTCTAAACTTTTGCATAGCAGTGTATGTTTTCTACCGTACACTGTAAAATATAGATGTTGTTTTTACAGTATAATGCAGCTAATATTACTGTAATTTTACAGTAATAAACTGTGAAATTTCTAGTTTCACAGTTTATCACTGTGCATTTTATAATTTTAAACTGGAACCTTCTGCTGCCAGTATTATACTGTTGTTTTTACAGTATAATGCAGCTAATTTGACGGTAATATATTGCTAATTTTAAAGTAATAAACTGTAAAATTACTAGTTTTCCAGTGATAAACTGTAAAATAGCTAGGTTCACAGTTTATTACTGTGCTTTTACAGTTTTAAACTGGAACCTCTGCTGCCAGAATTATACTGTAAAAACAACAGCTTACCTTTTGCAGTGTAATACTGTGTGTATTCTATGTTCATTATTCATTAAATGAAATATATTTTACACTGAAAAATCCATGCATATCTTTCCTTTCTGTAACACTTATGATCCATTTTATACACGTTCTAACTATTGTTAAGTACAGGACGTGGGCAAAGCATTATATGCTCTGTAATCCGTACGATTTGATACCCCCTCCCCTCCCCAAGGGTTCCAATCAGTTCGAATTTAAGAGGTTTTACTGTATTTTTAATTGATTATAGCGAAACCCCGATTTTTTTATCTTTCTCGAGGGACTGTGTTAAAAAACATAAAATGCGGAATCATCTCTATCTTCTTCTCTATCTCTACTAATAATAAAGCTGAAGGTGGGTCTGTCTTTCTGTCTGTTACGCGCGTAGCGCCAAAATCGTTCGGTCAATTTTCATGCCACTTGGCACAAAATTAATTTGTAGCATGTAGTTTTGCACCTCGAAGCGATTTTTCGAAAATTCCATTTCATTCTTTTTCTATTCGAATTCTTAGCGGAAATTCGATAAAATAGGGACGAAATATTTCATACACATTTCCAAGTATTATGTCATTCGAAAGCTTGAAATTTTCTGCACAAAATGAAGTTTTTTCGAAGTTTCTACGATCATCAGGAGAGCTGCAACAATTGTTTTTAGAATCCCGGAATTCAAGGCTTACCTTCGGTAAAGCAAGCCAAACGATTCTAAAATGGTTGAACTCGAGAATAAAATTTGTTTGAAAAGAGAGATGAAATGAATTATTTTATCAACGGAAATCAACTTTTCATGTTGTTACCATGGTTACGTGTTCATACTTATTTTTGTTTCGTTCTTTTTCCAGCAATGCCAGACGTAGTATTTTTGATACTACGGTAGTATTTTTTCGGCCCAAATAAGGAGCGTAGTATTTTTCTGGCAACCCTGTTTCCAATATACTAATGACTTAATTAAAAGATTTTGCGGATTTTTTTTTTTTTTTTACATTTTCATAGATGTCGCATTTCAGCAATATTGATTTTGGCAACGTTTGGAAACAGTAGTATTTTGTAGTATATTTTTTTAGAGGAGGCGTAGTATTTTTTTGTTTCAATTCTCTGGCAACCCTGTCTTTTTCCCGGTGGAAATGTGCTTTGGGACAATGCTTGACGCGTTTTCAAAAAGTCACCAACTGCCGCGTTTTTGCGTGTCTAGCGGAGTTGAAAGCTCCGAGAGAAACTACGCAAAACTTTCAGGGTTACCACGCTTGGCGCGCCTATCGCCCATTTAGCGAGAAAAGGGTACCTAATGCACAGAATAACCAAATATCGTATCAATTGCGATATTGCATCGTTCTTTTTAAAGTGTTTCATTTCGGAAATTGTATTGTTTTGTTTTTAAAGCTAGGAAAGAAAACTTTCTTCTTCTTTTAAACTTTGGTAAGAGTTCTGTTGGTTTCTGTGAGCAACAAAATTGTTCTTATTTTCTCTTTTGGCTTATTTTTGTGCACCTCTCCTTGGGGTTGCATTCGAATGTCCCCAAGGGAGTGTTTTACCCCTTTTATGGGGTAAATCTGTGTTTTCAATGCAGACAAAAGTGATATGAATTGGCGCGACCACTTGGCGATATATCGCCAAGCTTTTTGGTCGCCAAGTGTTTGACGCCAATGTGGCGAAAAAATATTTTTTTGATTTTGGTTCAATTTGGCGTTATTGGCGATATTCTGCGAAAAATCCACTGAATGATGTTAAAATCGGTGATATTTAGGAGATTAATCATTGTAAAACATTTTTTTGCATTGTTTTGTAGCAAACTAGGGATACAAATGTTTGAACTGTTATCTTGCTCACTCCAAGCACTATTTTAGCACTTGAGGCATCTACTAAGAAATTTACACGTAAAATTAAGTAGCGTGGTGTCCATATCAGATTTTCATATCATACTTTGAAGGAATTATAGTTGAATTATAACTAAAATAAGAGCATTTTTTCTGCTATATCAATTATTTTACAAATGTACTTTTAATTTTATACCACGGGCAAAGCCGTGCGGGTACCGCTAGTGTAAAATAAGGGAAATAAATAGAAACCAAAAATTAAATGAGACCTACATAAAAAAAACGTAAAGTGTGTTAAAAACGTATATTCATATAAAGAGGGGTTTTACTGTAGTAGCCAATAACAAAATACTGCTATTGTTAGATTCATAAATATTCTCGTGTGTTAATTCTTATATCAGATAATATATTAGATTTTTATGACACTTGATTTTACGAACCTCTAATTTACTAATACACATAATTTTACAACAAGATTTTCAGTCACAGAATGTCTTTTATTAAAACAATCAATTATATTTTATGAATTCTCGATTTTACTAACATTTTTCGAGATCTCTAACAATTCGCAAAATTGAGCGTTAACTGTGTACGTAACTTTCATTGAAAAGAGCAATGAATTATGCCTATGCTTACTTTCTAAGAACTTGTTATAGTCCAGGCTAGTGTCCATTGAAATGTCATCGAACCTAAAATTTTTACATATATGACATTTTTTGGCGGTTTCTATATGAATTTGACCTGCTGATTCCGAATCCGTTGAGTGCCAGACGCTAAACCTTGAGCATTTTTGTCAAAATGGCGAAATCCAATATGGCTGCTGTAAAAGGTACGAAGCAAATTAATGGAATCGTGCGTGCAATGAAACATTTTATACACTTAAAAATGATTGTACTCTTTAGTCAAAATATAATTCTATTGAAAATTAATATTTATGAAAAGTATACGAATAAAAAAATTATCAAAATGGTAAAATTCAAGATGTCAGCCTAAAAAGTTGTAAGGTTCGATTTTCAGGTATAAATCATTTTTTAAACCGTAATTTACATGAAAATAGAATGTTTTAACAAAGATAAATGTTTAAAATGATATGCAGGGAGCATAAAAAATGTGATTTAGCCTAAAAATAACACTGTAAAAATATTTAGAAACATTCCAAACTTAAGTTTCGGGATTTTGCCGGTTTAAACCAATTTCCTGCAAGAAACAAGTTTCTTTTGCGAAAAAGTTTCCCATATTGATACAAGTTGCATGAATGCGAACTTCTCACCGGTGTGAAACGTATTTTTAACTACCAGTTGGAAGGTATATCCAACGTGTTTGTTTAGTGTTTCGTCTTCAGCTGGATTATAGATTGTTCAGATTGACATCACCCAAGTAAGGGTATGTGCAATCTCTCGATATTGTAGTTTTGGATGAATTTCAAACAAATTAGCGGCTCAGCTATTTGCTTGAAATTTCTGCGTTAGCTGTAGCCATATTTGTTAAACTTCTCCAGGAGCTTTCCTGGTAAGCCAGAAAGGTGCCAAACTGCTACCATCAACCTATCTCAAAGTTTTTTGCAAGTTTCCGATTTATTGCCGTAAAGTGACTGACTTTTGCTTGGAAGCGTTATAAATTCTTTAGCTAGGTTTTTGACTTTAGCAGAATACTTTCCTGATTTCTTCCAGGTATGTTACTGGCAGAAGTTAAGCCTATAACTGCCCATTATTTTCCAGGAGTGTTTCGCTTTGTTTTTAGTGAAACTGTGAAGAGAGAAATTGGCTTAAAACATATCAGACAAATAAAAAACATATTTTCTGGTAAGAAGAGAATCGTATGAGAAACACCACTACAAAAAATTATTTTTTCCTAATGAAAAAGCGAGAACATTCTTAGGGCTAATGAGATATATTCGATAGATGTTTTGTGATAACTTTAGAAGCGTCTGCGAATCAACCGAACAAAACATTGTTACTAAACTAAAATGGAGAAAAAAGTCTTGAGACTTATCTGGAAGATTCATTAAATATTTTGCAGTAATTTTAAAAATACCTGTGAGACAGCAGAACAAAATATTGTTACTACTTAACTAAAAAAATTTGCAAAGTTTTCTATTTTGATGCTTTATTTTAACAGAAAGCCTTTTTTCATTTTACTA